>JASEVX010000004.1:69568051-69761178 GCA_031761405.1 Serripes groenlandicus | reverse complement strand
GACCTTATGAGCATGGGATGAAAAGGGCATAATGAGAATCATTATTTGTGGGATTTCCTGGAACATAGCTCAAACTGTTTTAACAGGTTCCCACATACAACAAATCTGCAGCAGACAATTTTGGAAAACATCTGGACAAAGAAATACGGGAAAATCTCTATAAATGAAAGTTTAAATATTGAAGTGAGTTGAAAACGTTGTGGGCAAAATTACAAATTGCCTTGTTTTGAGCAATTTCAGATAGAGGGTTATCTCTTTCCACATATAACAAATCGGACAGCAGGACAACTTCGGAACATCTATGCAAAATCAAAATATATTTGAGAATCATTGTTGTAAAAAGAGAAATTGCTTATTAAAAGGCAATTTGAGACAACGTGGTAGAGGATTGATTGATTGAATGGGGTTTAACGCCGTTTTTAACAATTTCTCAGTTATATCACAGCGGCCAGTTTCACCTACTCATGCATTTTCCTGGTTTTCTCAACACCAGTACTCCACACAACAATCTTCCCCAACCAACTGGCTGCTTTTCCACATAGACTTAGCCATTGGTGGAGAGACGAATGACGCATGTCGCATTGACTTTTGTCATCGTCGGAAAGAAAGTTGGCCGAGCCCTTGGTAGAGAGATTACCCAAGGAACATTTGTGCAAATAATCTCTAAATCGGGCGTGTATTTTTGGACAAGACGATTTTAATTTTCTCCTTTTCTGATACTGCAGCACTATCCAAGTTCTGCATGGAATTGAATTCTTTGAACAATTTTGAAACAAGACCACTTAAATTACATTCAAGTGAAATGATTTTGAAATTGGTCCATTTGTTAAGGGAGGAAAAGTTATTTGTAGCAAAATGTGACCAGACAGAAGACAAACAGTAGACGTCTTTTGAAAACATTTGAGACAAAAAGGAGAATTTGCTTCATTTAATAACTATACTTTCATTTCTGAAAAAATTGTCCATGACTTTATGCTAAGTTATTTTCATTGTTGCAGTTTGTTGTATGTGGGAAAGGTGTTGGTGAAATTAACTAACCGGAAATCCTATTTGTCCTGGCATGCCACCTTGCGGCGCACTTCCGTAAGGTAAACCGCCAGCCCGGTTGTCCGTAGGCAGCTGCTGTGAGTGCAGATTCTTGGTTGTGTTGGCATGCCCATCTGTAATACAAGTAATAAAAAAATGCCCTTCACTCTCAATTGGCAAAAAATATATGGAGAGCAAGTAACAAAAATGATTTCAACCTTTCCTCAGATACAGTTGGCATTTGCGATATCAGCTGCAGAGACAATTTTAAAAATCTACTGGTGTCATTTCAGCATCTTTTGGTCCTGTTTGAGAGAAGACATTTTGATTTTTGATGGGGAATGACATTATATATTAGGTGTTACCTCAATGGTAACTAATGGCTCTTTGTACTCCATACATCTATCCCCCTAAGGACGGAATGTGTCGGCCGGATCAGTCTGCGCGGACAGCGCAGGCTGAGTCTTCGGTCCGATACATCTTACGCAGAGTTGTCTGATCGCCACAGAGCCGAAGACTATGCTTTGTCTGCTTTGTTTCCAAGTCGTAAAAGGGGCATTACTGAATAATCATTAAAGCCACGGATATCTGACTTGGGCATTGTTCCAAGAAACATGTGTATCATTGTTTCATTTTCGAAAATGTTGAACGTTTTTTTAGTTATGAGATAAGGCGTAAAGTTTTGTGGACAACAAAGACGATGAAGCCAAGGGTATCATGACAGCCTAACTTTTTTTCTTCGAAAAACAGACGAGTTAAAATGTGGAAAAGAGAAACAACGTTAAGAAAAGCTGATTGGAAAATTTAAGGATATTTGAAAAATATGTCAACCCATTTTAATGATATTTTAAGTTTTCTCATTTGACACCTATGCAGAAGATGACTTTCTGATGATTGGGGGAAAAGAAGTAATTGATCAAAACAAATTTTCTACTTTCCTCACTATATGTTCAACTCTGTATGAAGATGGTATTTAGTTTGTAAATGTAAATTAGTAAATCATTTCTTTGCCCTGATGTTTTCAAAGCAAAATGCCAAACTTCTCATGTCAAGTTAGCTCTTAGCAGAGTGTACACTAGATAAAGGGGGGGGGGGGGGGGGGGGGGGGGGGGGGGGGGGAGGGGGAAACTGATCTCTGCTTATTTCTCAACCGAAACCTTCTGAGATGTGTCATTTTTGTGAGTACCAACAACATAAGCCTGGCTGGGTAGCTCAATTGGTAGCGTATCTGACTCGGTGATCTGGAGAGTCACGGGTTCGATACCCGGTTGCGGCGACATTCTTTCGGGCAATGTTTTCCATTGCCGTCTCACCTCTGATCTATGTGAGAAAGTAGTCAGTGGCTTTGAGAAAGAATGTTGTGTAAGTACTGAGTGTCGGAAAGCCAGGAAAACATGGGTAGGTGCACTGACCGCCGTGATATGACCAAAGCTGTTGAAAGCGGCGGTTAAACTCCAAACAAACAAAACCAACAACATAGGGTTTTGAAGTTCAAAAAGGAATTTATAACATGCAAAACGCCCCTTTATCTAGAACTCTGCCATTTCCCCTTTATCATTATACCTGTGGTTGTTGGGCATATCCTTGTTGAGGGAAGGCGCCTGGTGGAGCCCCTGGGTATCCTGGATTGGCTTGGGTAACCCCCCTGGGTGGCACCCTGTCCTGGGTAACCTCCTCCTCCTCCATATGGATAACTCATTTCTGTGGGGAAAAGAAGAAACCATTAAAAGGACAATATATGACTAGAGAGCAAACTTTTTTTTTGTCGGTGTAACTTAACTATTATTTGTATGGTATTTAAATCATACCATGATGACTAGCTTGCACCAAATGTGCATTTCCTGGCTTTGTCAATTTTCAAACAACTTTCTTCCAAGAAAACTGATTACCTTCCACATAAGACTATTTAAGACCATGGGTGAAAGACCAATAAGAAGATGACAAATGTCAAATTGAGTTTTGCCAATCATCAGTTAGAGTTATTCAGACTTCACGATCCTCTCTTAACCCTTTCCCTCATATGACAATTGTGCAGCAGACGACTTTGAACACATTTTGTCAAAAAATGGAAAATCTCTATAATTGAATGGATAACCCATGACTAAAAGTGGAAAACATTGTGACAAAAGGAGAAAATGCTTGTTTTGATGCAATTTTCTTCTTTTGTCACTATGTTATTCAAAAAGCTGTCTGCTGCAGAGGCGTCAGAAAACGTCTATATGAGGGAAAGGGTTAAACCTGTCAGTCCGAAAGCTAACTTTTCATCATTTCATATATTTCCTTCTTTATTCAACCCTCAATTAGTGCAGTGAAAATGTGTAAAGTCCCGAAACAATTTTGTCAGTCAGTGACTTTTCTAGGAGACTTGATCATTTGTGAATCAGAGTTCCAACTCACAACTCTTTAATTTAAGACCTTAATTGATACCATATTGTGGTTTTCACCTAGCTTTTCACGTCTCAACTATACTTTTCCCACCTGCAGACGAATTTTAATACATCGGCATCAGATGACTTTTGACAGACATTACTAATGAGCAATATCTCCATTAGCTACGATGTTTTCAACTCACTTCAATAATTATACTTTCATCATAGAGTTTTTTTCAAATCTGTTTGTCTATAATGTTTTCAGTCGTCTGCTGTAAAATTTGTTGTATTGGGAAAGGCGCTTTTATATTCATCAGCAATTAAATAGAGCCTATTTATATTAATGATAAAAGATACATAATTACTAAGGGCCCTGATACATGTATAATAAAATTGTCATGTCCTTATCAAGCTCTACATTCAAATAATTGTGTTCTCATTTAATTGTTAATGGTCCAGTTGAGTACTCATTAACAGCTATCAGTGTCTTTGAGTGAAAAGGTTAAATATCGTTATTTCTTTTACCTCAAATATTGGTATTAACATAATTTCAAAAATTCAAAGGATATAATATATCCTCGTCAAGCATTTTAACTTCGAGATTAGATGTTAAACTTGAAGTCTCACCTTTTCTCTCAGTGACTTTTTACTAGCAGTTAACTGAAAACCATACTTCTTGGAATGCTTAGGTTCACTTTACCGTTCCCACTTGCAGAAGACTTTTCAAACATTGTGACAAAATGAAAAATTGCTTAAACAAGCAATTTCTCTCCATTTGCCACAATGTTTCAATTTTTGCAGTAATTATTAGTCGCCGGGCAGAAGCCCGCGACTTCTATTTTTAATAGCTTTCGGAAATCACATGGGAGAGGAGGGATAATTATTGGAAAGAAACACATTAAGATGTCTTTGAACCATATTACAATGTGGTTTGTTTAAAAACACTAAGTAATGACACATCTAAAATGGAATAAACATTTCGATGTTTTAGGTATTTTTAGTTTCATTTGTTGTTGACTCTGCATTTAAGTGTCTTTTGTCTTATTTACGAAGACAAATGTGGTCCCTGCCTAGACTTGCAACCAACTGCTATATGTCAATATTGAGATATATTGAAATAAAAATCACGTCAATTCTACTTTCAGATAGTAATGTTAACTTACTGGAATGTTTATTTTCATGTTCAAAAATATGTCTTGATTTGTGAAGAATTCATTTGATAATGTTAACTCTCGTGTATATCTAAAATAGTGAAACTGTTTTCTAACCTAGAACTGTTGATTACGTCACTACCGAGTACCGCCCCGCATAGATGTGTAAATTTTTGCACACGCTACTATATACTACTGTACTTACTGTGTGTGCGTTAACCAATGCGCGCACCTGCTATGCTTTTATGTAAGTCACGTCGAATTCTCCCTTTTAATAGATAAGTATCAACATAAACTGGTAACAGAAACAAATAAGATTTTTTTTTTGTGAAAAATATGTCTCAAATATAAGCTGTTTATCGGTCGTGAACGTCGAAACGCTTTTTTCCTCAGTTTGTGACCTAGTTTCATATTGCCAAAAATGTAAACAAAGCGAAAGTAACCGGGAAAGAACATGCTAAACTTAGAAAAGTGACTTACGCAGACAAAAAATGTCGCACGACAAATTGGATTTTCTTAAACGTCACGATTGAGTGCATGGGTCGAATGTAGGAGAAAGAAATATACTATAGAAACGCTTTTTTCTCTCGAATGCAGTGGAATAAAAACATGCACTAAAGCTTTGCCCTGAGTTTTTTATTCACTTTCTTCGATGTCTGACACTCGACGTCGATCTTGAAACAAAGGTCAACATTTTGAAAAAATGCTCAAACACCCTTATTACAGATAGATAGGCTAATATTACACACTTAAATGATTAAATATATGTGATATTAAATGTTTATTTGGCTTGAAACAAATTAAGAGAAGAACAAACTCTGACTAAACAATAGATTTAGAAATAAAGAAAAACTGCTCTTTCGCACCCAATTAATTTCATACTTGCCACCTATGTAACCTATTAAATAGTAATGGGACTCGCAACTGGCATTTCTCTTGCGCCAAACATATATTGTATGCATCAACGATTTATATAAACAATTTAGCTGATATGTTGTTTCAAGTGTGGTCTACTTTTTAAACATATGAGGATAAATTTTAACATCTGTGAAATATTTATTATAATTATTATTAAAAAGGAGGAAGTTAATGTCTTCAGCAATTTAACCGTTTTCTCAATGTTTTAAGCATTTAAGGTTTTCATTGTTGCTTCAGACATGGAAAGGGTTTAATAGCTTTTTATTGCAGGTAGATTTAAATCCCAAAATGTATTAATTTGTTGTGGTTTTATTGACAAATACAAAACATCCAAAATCCTGACCAAAAGATATCCTGAAATTTGTAGATCTATGTGGAATTTCAAAAATCCTGGAATTAGTCCTTATGAAAACATTATGTGTATGTTTAGACTAATGAAAGTCAAGAATACATGTGTGTTAAAAAATTAATCAATGCAGTCTTTTCCGGCGACATTGATGCCTTGCATCAACTTTCTCTTGTACCTTAATTTATATAGATTTTTAGGGTTTTGGTCAATATGCTTTCCAAGTCGTCTGCTGCAGGATTGCTGTATGTGGGACAGGGGGGTTAATTAAATTAGTTAGGAGACACAAGTACAGAATGATATCTTAAGTCGACCAATTGTATACAATTCTAAAAGATACAGAGCCCTATGAAAAAGATTGGATATTATTTTGCAGAATGATATATGTCACTAATCAGGTTTCGTAAAACATCAAGGTTTATTTATTGAAGTTTAGTCCGTACTAGACATGACTTTAATATAACAGGGATTTCGAAATGCCTAGAACATTTCAACATGAACTTAGTGTGAAGACAAAGAGAAACAGACACTAATTATATTAATATTATTCAATTAGACGAAATAAAATGAAAAATAATTTGGAAATAAATTAAGCGAAATAAAATTTTAAAAATAATGGTAAATAAAGAAGTCATATGTGGCAGTATGAGGAATAAACGATACTATCCGAACATATGTTTAGCTCGAACACATGGCTAATCGACAGTGAACAAAATTCCTTCAATCGATAAATTCCTTACCAAGGTAGAATTGTACAACAAAAGCATATGTGTAACATGATATTTGAAATATGTAGGCTTCGTTTCACATAAACAATTACATAATAAAAGTACCGTAATCTAAAGTGGTCCGAATCGGTAAATCTTATCGCAGGAGGATACTGTACTGACTTGTTGATGGTCGTCCAAAACAGGAAGTATTTACTTTCGTTCTAGGTCTGTTTCGACCCCAGGAATGTTGTCACATTTTTGACATTGCAAAATATGTAGCGCGAATTTGACGCGCTGTTTCATATGGACGTATAGATAAGATATTATCTACGTCCCTGATATGGAGCAAAGGTTGATATTAAATATATGATAAATCTTAGACTTTTGTGGATTTGTTTAAGGACGTATACAAATACCATTCGTGATTTCACCAGGAACGTAGATAAGACCTTGATTTCATAAACAATATATAGATCACACCGAGCGTGTTAAATACCTTTTTGATTTGCACACGTAGGCGAGGAAATCAGCACGTGCGCGAAATGGCAAGCCGAAAAACTGCAACGTCTTTGATTTCACAAACAATCTATGTACATAATCGATGGATCACACCGAGCGAGTTAAAACATGATTAAATACCTTTTTTAATCTGTACACGTAGGCGAAGAAATCAGCACGTGTGCGGAATGGTAAGCCGGAAAAGTTCGAACCGTCAGTTTACAGAAGCTGTTCAAAGAGAACTCGCACTAACACCAGTGAATAGCCTACTTTCGACTTTTAAGCCTAGGCAGCAACGACGATTTTTAAAAGTATGCCGATATAGATCAAGCCTAGTGTACACAAGTCAACTGTTATAACAATTACTCAGTTCATTGAAGATCAGATACACAATAAGTGTGTTTATCTAGTGTTAAAGCATTATACAATTATGCTGTGTATGGGATATACATACGTATTGTGTATACAATGTATAATATGCCTCATTGAACTGAGTGTGTTTTTATAACAGTTATGTACATTTTATCTCAACACGGTTTGTATATGACATCCAACCTTTAAATACATTCTGGAATGAAAATGTACATGAACGGCTCCGTTTTAAAAATCCTGAAATCTTGAAGAAAAGTATCATTTGTGAGTGTGGGCTCTTGGGTAACATGTTTGTGGTTAATCCCAAACCCATTCAGCTACTTACTTTTAAAAAAATAGATTTTAACTTTTTTTTACATGAGTTTTCTTCCCTCTGGATAGAAATGCCACTTTAATTGGCCTACTGTTTCTATCTATAACGTATCTCCTTCTTACACTTTCTACACACCCTTCCACCCTTACAACTAGTTCCAGTTATTTTAATTATTATTATTATCACTATTTCATTATTTTAGTTTTGCTTTGTCTCGGAATATCCGTAAGCCAATGTGAAAGTATCATACATATACATACATTAGCATTTATCATTATTTCAATGAAAAGTGTTTTGTCATAATACATGGGTATAAATAGAAAGTCACGAGCAAATCGTTTCACTGGAGATAATTTCCTTATTAAGAAATACACCAACCCATTATCACCAACCCTTTCTCACATACGGCAAGTCGTCATCAGTCGACTTGAAAACACAAAGGAAACCTATATATATTGAAAGAATTTGAAAACATAATTGTCATCGGAAAAGTTGGTCATTATAAATAATTTCTCCCTCTGCCACAGTATTTTCAAAACTCGTCTGCTGGTTGTCAACTTGTGGGAAAAGGTTAAATAACCTGTACATTCCTACTTTGATTTTTTATTTGTAAATGTTTTTGTTTAAATTATAAAAATGAATACATGGGGTCTTGCGAGAACTCGAATATGTAATAATTCGAAAATACCGTTTAACTCCAACCGATTCCCGGAACGGAGCTGTCCATTGAAGACATCGTAGCAGCAGTTCTGATTGCTCCGATCAGAGACAAATACATACATATTATTTTGTTAAGCCTCGTCTCAGAACTGCTTTAACGCAATTTTCGTGATAAGTTTTTATCATTGGCTTGATTTTCATAATGGAAATTAAAAGATTATATCGATTACGATGCAGAACATATATTAATGAGTTAATCACCAATTTTAATCCTTTCCCTCATATAGACGCTTTCAGACGCCTTTGCAGCAGACGGATTTTAGAACGCATAGTCACATAAGAAGAAATTGCTCAAAACCACAATTTTTTCCCTATGCCACAATGATTTCCACTTTTAGTCATAGGTTTTCCATCAAATTATGGAGATTTTCTATTTGTTTAACACAATATGTTCAACTCGTCTGTTGCAGAATTGTCGTATGAGGGTTAAGGGATCACTCGAACGCCTCTGCAACTCGATTTCTGTCATACTCGTTATTCTGGAAATGCGTGTCCCAATGCTTATGGTTGTGGCGATGAGATTACCATTTATTCGTCAGTGTTATAATAAATATTAAGCCAGAAATAATATGTGAGCCATCCCGCGAGAAAACCAACATTGTGGACTCTGCGTTAAGTATCGACACGGATCAGCTTAAGCATGCTCCGCAGGCTAATCCGGGTAGACACTCAAGTTTCGCCTCCTGTGGATTTTCTGTTTCAGGAATCAGTACTCTGTATCTCTATCCCCACCTGATGGAAAGTGTCGGCCCGGATTAGCCTGCGCGGACTGCGTAGGCTGATCTGGATCGATACATTACGCAGAGACTATAATATCAATTATAACATGGTTGCATTATTACTGTAAGATTTATTTTATCTGAGACACAAAATAAACGAACCAGAGACCTATAAATACAGAGATAGGATACTCGGGCTTCACGAAGAACAAATCTCGATTAAATCTCGCGGGTATGGCGAGATGTGTAATTCATGTAGTCATAATACAACCCGCTGATTTGGGTAGTGTAAAGTAACTTTGATATCCGTTTGTTTCTGCTTTATATGTCTCGAGCATGTCTAAAACTTCTCTAAAGATCTGTATATCTTATATTTATATCAAGTAAACTCTTATTCGTGATATCTGGGCAGGGTGACTATATTACATTATAGTCACCCTGATCTGGGTAAACAAACCAGTACTAGGCTAGGAAATGTGCCCTGTCCAAGAGCACTCCACCATAATCATCGCACCGGGCCTGTGTATCGAACCTGGGACGCCCGGTTCCTAAATCTCCGACGCTAACCACTTGGCCATGGCGAATTCCTACCTGTTGACATATAGATACATCCAACAGACGGTTAAACCATGACCGCTATAGCTCGGGTTAACTGACGCAGGTAAACATTCTTTACTAAGGTCGACTAGGACACAGGGGAGAGGCTCATATTTTTTTTCACTTTTACTATTATACTATATAGTATAATAGTAAAAGTGAAAACAATATGAGCCTCTCCCCTGTGGACTAGGATTGCATATCGAGGGCTTGGCGTGAAATGGTTGTAACTAAAAACCCATTCTGAAAACCCTGAATTAGGGGCAATTTTCACACTTTTGTAAACACTGCAAATTTAGGTGCCATTGCTCAGAACGAGCAATGACACCTAATTTCCGTTGTTTACCAAGAAAAATGATTTAACGCTTATTAAGACTTCATGGTGAGGTTATTAAGCTTGGTAACAAAATACCAATTTTAGGTACAACGTTATGTAGAATCAGGTCAGTCGGAGCAGCTGCACGGTATGGTTACTACATGTATCTAATGTTCATCTTGTTTTTACAGTAGTTAACTCTGATGAGTCTGAGCAAGTGGCGAAGCTGATCTGAACCTACACTTTTCAGAAATGTCAACCGTTCTTTTAAAATTAACGGGCTCGTATACTTTCATTTCAGACATGTTCTTGTCCTTTTCCATTAACCCTTTCTCACGCACAGCAGACGACTTTGAAAATGTCTACTAAAAAATATGGAAAATCTCTAGATGATAATTGTAGGTATAATTACTGAAAAAAGCTGAAAACATTGACCGCAAAAAAAAATAATGCTCGTTTTGAGCAATTTCTCCTTTTGTCATCCTGTTTTTAGAAGTCGTCTGTTGTAGATGCGTCCACATGCGTATGCATGTGGTAAATGGTTAAGGGAACGCCGCAGTTGCGATAATTTTGTATGATATAAGCCCCAATGCACATAGTAATAGGATACTTTAAAAATAGTAGTAATGCCTGCCCTCCTTTGCGCTCAGGATTGTTGGTAAGCATTACAACTGACTGGCTGGTCTCAGGATAAATGGACCAGTACTGCTGGTTACGTAACTGAAATATTGTTGAAAGCTGCGTAAAACACAAACCAATCAATCAACATAGTAATAGAAGGATTACTTTCTTTGTAAAGATCTAAGACATTAATAAATGAGATTTATGTAGAAAATGAATTTTACGCCATTTTGGATTTAAATCCAGAGCCCTCATGCCTATGTCTGTTCAGTTGATTTGTCCATTATCTCTCTACGCCTTGATTTAACTGAAATAGTGTTGACAGCGGAGTAAAACACCAAAATACCAATCAACATAGTCATATAAGGAGTACATTCTTTGGAAAGGTTTAAGATATTAATAAATGAGATTTATGAAGAAAATAAGTTTTAAACCATCTTGGATTTAAAACCAGTGCACACATGTCTGTTCAGTGTTTTAAACATTCACAAACATATTCTTGAATTGTCTATTATCTCTATGGCAAACAGAGAAGACACTGATCCGATTATAATAGCTTCAAGTCGCAATAGTCGCCATTCTGCCGCGTTTCGGCAGCCGGTTACAAAACCCAGCAGGAATTAGGGAGTCCTGTTCGAGTTAGAGAAATAAGTCGGCAACCTGACATGTGACATGTGGAAGTGACCAATTTTGGCTCCTCCGTGTCGCACAAGCTAGCGTTCAGTCGGATTGTGGCAGGCGGCTACCATGTCCGTCTAGTGTTATGAGCAGCTCAAGCAAGTCTCAAACGCCGCCCTTTCGCCGAGTTGCGACAGATTGCGCCTGCCATGCCCAGCCATAATTGGGATTTCCCGACACAGTCCGGACTTTGCACCCGTCCTGTTCCAGTTATATAGTTAAGCCGACAGCCTGACATGTGTCAGGTGGAAGTGTCAGACTCTGACTCGCACTAGGTAGCGTTCAGCCAGATTGTGGCAGCCGGCTGCCATGTCCTGCTGAGGTTTGGATTTTTTGGTAATTCTACAGCCCAACTCCGGCTCGGCTACATATTGCTCAAGTAAGACTTAGCCGGATGTCATACACGTGCCAGGGGAGAGCGCCAATCATTGGCTTCAGGTCGCACTAGTCTGAAGTCTGCTGCGTGTCGGCAACCGACTCCAAAACCAAGCCGGAGTTTGGTCGACATTGTGGCTTCCAACCTGGATTTGGCGTGCCTATTATCCGGCATAGATGGATTGGAATGCCCATTGATGCATGCCAACATTTATTACATACCTGCCCATTTCCGGTGCAAATACAAGCAGATTGTCTAGTTTCAAGTTTAAAGTTTTACTAAGAAATCAAAGCCAATATTGACATCTGACAAAACGTAATAACACATAAACAATGACAATAAACAACAAAAAAACAAAAGGAATTAACATATATAAATGCGACTTATTATTTGAAAGAATGAGCCCGCCCCGGCCAGTACCTCATATAAGACACGAGCCTGGGCAAGGTCACTCCCTTAAACAGTGACTAGACATGTTCACACACGGGAATGAAATAACAGAATAAATGTGTGAATAAACCTCGACCACTATGTGGAGGATGATAATTTTTGTATTATACTTGTATTTCTAAATTATCTTAAACCAGACATGGTTTTCTTACGAAAGATTGCCAGTTTCAACAAAAGTTCTCTATTTTCGTTTTTCATAATTTAAAACGTAATAATTTGTTTGTTTGTTTGGAGTTTAACGCCGCTTTCAACAACTTTGGTCATATCACGGCGGTCAGTGCACCTATCCATGTTTTCCTGGCTTTCCCACACCAGTACTTACACAACATTCTTTCGAAGCCACCGACTACTTTCTCACATAGATCAGAGGTGAGAGGCAATGGAAAACATTGCCCGAAAGAATGTCGCCGCAACCGGGTATCGAACCCGTGACCTCCAGATCACTTAAAACGTAATAACATATAAACAATGAAAATAAACAACAACAAAACAAAAGGAATTAACATATATAAATGTGACTTATTATTTGAAAGAATGATCCCGCTCCGGCCAGTACCTCATATAAGACACGAGCCTGGGCAAGGTCACTCCCTTAAACAGTGACTAGACATGTTCACACACGGGAATGAAATAAAAGAATAAATGTGTTAACAAACCTCGACCACTATGTGGAGGATGATAATTTTTGTATTATACTTGTATTTCTAAATTATCTTAAACCAGACATGGTTTTCTTACAAAAGATTGCCAGTTTCAACAAAAGTTCTCTATTTTCGTTTTTCATAATTTAAAACGTAATAACATATAAACAATGAAAATAAACAACAACAAAACAAAAGGAATTAACATATATAAAAGTGACTAATTCTTTGAAAGAATGAACCCGCTCCGGCCAGTACCTCATATAAGACACGAGCCTGGGCAAAGTCACTCCCTTAAACAGTGACTAGATATGTTCATACACGTACTCTAAACTTGAGATAACAGAATAAATGTGTGAACAAACCTCAACCACTATGAAGAGGATGATAATTTATTATACAATTATAACGAAAATTATCTTAAACAATACATGGTTTTCTTGCCAGTTTCAACAAAAGTTCTCTATTTTCGTTTGAAAATTTGATAACATTTGGATGTTTAAAGTAATATTCATCCAATTATATGTTCCCACCACCATTAAAGTAGACACAATTAAACAAATAATGAAATTCATCACCAAATATAATAGCATTGCAAAGATGACAAGTTCTTTGTTCTATGACAATATTGTTGAATCTTTCTTTCTTTCTCAATAGGCAACTTATGGTTCATACATCTAAATTTACATAAGGAAATGGCAACATCGTAAGGTAGCAGTGCAAAGTTATTTTCAAATACAAACTCTGGCTTATACATTCTATAATTTAAACATTAACTAGAATAATTAACAATACCGTCTCAATTGTGTATAATCGTGTCAGAAAGCCTGGCATTTACAATACTTTTAAACGAGCTAAGTTATCTTCAACATAAGACATCCAACTAATATTAATATTCTCTAGTTCAAAAAGCAAATAAGAAGTCCTGTAAACATTATTACTAATTTTATCGCTTTTAGAGTTTACAAGTTTACCCCCAACAAGTTAAGATTCTACTTTAAATGCGAACTGAAAGTGGTATAACACCTAGATCATCATATAGTATTCAGTTTTGTGTGCTCTATTTCAGTTGAAATTTGTCAACAATATAAACGTAGTCAATTCCCCAGACTTAGTATCAAATAAATGTAATTGCATGTCTATAGGTAAAAGAAATTTCTATTTTCTTTAATAACAGAACACCAATGCAGGTCTTTTTCGACAGATGTTCTAATTACAATAAGGTTGGTTTGTGCACAGTACTGCTCAGAGATACTGTTTATATTCATTCTCTTTTGATATCGGAGTGTTTAACTCTTTCCCTGTTACGAAAATTCTGCAGCAGACGACTTTGAACATATTTTGTCAAAAAATAGAAAATCTCTATAATTGAATGGATAAACTATGACCGTAAGTGGAAAACATTGTGTCAAAAGGAGAAATTGCTCGTTTTTAGCAATTTCTTCTTTTGTCACTCTGTTTTCAAAAAGCCGTCTGCTCCAGAGGCGTCAGAAAGCGTCTGTATAAGGGAAAGGGTTAACTCTTTCACTGTCGAATTTCACTAAATCTTCCATGTTGAAAAGTGGACCTCTCTCCATTTTTCGTCCAACATAAAATTTGGTTAAAGATAAAGTCTAAGTGGTAAACAACGCAGATTTCAGGAGATATAGCTCATTACGAGCTGGCTCATCTGATTCTGCATTGTTTTGCAGCGAAAGAGTTGCGTTTATCTGATGAAAGGTTTATTTCTTATTACAATTGAATTTCAGTGCGTTCCATGTGTATGCAGATCAAGTACAGACTGCCAGCACATGCAATTCGACCAGGTTAGACATTTTAATGCAAATGGTCTATTTATTTTTGATGTTCAATGGTAACACTACACAACGTACAACTCTTAAATACATCACCATATTTCCTGGCAGAAAAAAACAGTAGCACCAATTAGAAGCTTATTTATTTATAAAACGAATCCATTGGAATCCCATGTTTTCTCTATCGTCACCTTCATTCCCTTGTAGAGTAAGTTCTCACAACCATGGTCGCAGGTATCAGTACAACCCAATTCATTATACCTGAAAGGAAAGAACAGTTGAGCGATATACTTCCGAAAACTAACATTTGCGAACAGTGTCGATTCAGATAAATCAACGCATCTGCGCAATCCGATATGGCTCTGCACTGCTCGCCAATAAGTAAAGCAGTTTCCATTTAGATCTTTAGCATGGATGTCCAGCTAAGTTATGTTTAGTTTTTCCAGAGCCCTGCTCAGGTAGTACTGGTACCGGTGCTTTAGATCCCGACGCCTGTGTGTCAATCCTCATGACGTAGATCCGTAATACCGAGCACTTATGCTAAATGTAAGCCATTGTAATTTATAACCATTTCATAGAATTCATGCAAACCGGGTGTAACTACATATACATGTTGTAACAATATGTAGGTTCAGCTGTTTTTAAGAAGGAATAGAAGTATTCTGTCTGACAATAACTCCAATCTTCCGACCCTACACATTGACGCTATAACCACTGTATAGGCGCGACGGTGAAGCCGTTAGAACAACCCAAATCTCCCACCATTTACGCTGACGCTGTAACAAATACACCGCCGCGACAGTGTAGTCGTCAGAATAACCCCAATCTCACATCCTGTAAGTTGACGCTGTAACAGCCACAGGTGCCAGTCTCGTTTAAAATATAAAAATAGCATTTGACTATGTATTGTCCATAAACGTTGAAGCTGTAATTACTCGACCGCCTCGACGATGTAGTCGTTAGAATAACCCCAACCTCCCACCATACACGTTGAAGCCGTAACAACTCGACCGCCTCAACGATGTAGTCGTTAGAATAACCCCAATCTCCCACCATATACGTTGAAGCTGTAACAACTAAACCGAACCCCAATCTCCCACCATATATGTTGAAGCTGTAACAACTAGACCGAACCCCAATCTCCCACCATATACGTTGAAGCTGTAACCACTAGACCGAACCCCAATCTCCCACCATATACGTTGAAGCTGTAACAACTAGACCGAACCCCAATTTCCCACCATATACGTTGAAGCTGTAACAACTAGACCGAACCCAAATTTCCCACCATATACGTTGACGCCGTAACAACTAGACCGAACCCCAATCTCCCACCATATACGTTGAAGCTGTAACAACTAGACCGAACCCCAATTTCCCACCATATACGTTGAAGCTGTAACAACTAGACCGAACCCAAATTTCCCACCATATACGTTGACGCCGTAACAACTAGACCGAACCCCAATCTCCCACCATATACGTTGAAGCTGTAACAACTAGACCGAACCCCAATTTCCCACCATATACGTTGAAGCTGTAACAACTAGACCGAACCCCAATCTCCCACCATATACGTTGAAGCTGTAACCACTAGACCGAACCCAATCTCCCACCATATACGTTGAAGCTGTAACAACTAGACCGTACCCCAATCTCCCACCATATACGTTCAATTTGTAACAACTAGACCGAACCCCAATCTCCCACCATATACGTTGAAGCTGTTACCACTAGACCGAACCCCAATCTCCCACCATATACGTTGAAGCTGTAACAACTAGACCGAACCCCCATCTTCCACACGTTGCTGCTGTAACAACTGGACCACCTAAAAGATATCAACGATGTTGTCGTTAAATAAACCAAAATCTCCCACCATGTACGTTGAAGCTGTAACAACTGGTCAGCCTTAAATATGTAGTAGTTAGAATAACCCCAACCTCCCACCATACACGTTGAAGCCGTAACAACTCGACCGCCTCAACGATGTAGTCGTTAGAATAACCCCAATCTCCCACCATATACGTTGAAGCTGTAACAACTAAACCGAACCCCAATCTCCCACCATATATGTTGAAGCTGTAACAACTAGACCGAACCCCAATCTCCCACCATATACGTTGAAGCTGTAACCACTAGACCGAACCCCAATCTCCCACCATATACGTTGAAGCTGTAACAACTAGACCGAACCCCAATTTCCCACCATATACGTTGAAGCTGTAACAACTAGACCGAACCCAAATTTCCCACCATATACGTTGACGCCGTAACAACTAGACCGAACCCCAATCTCCCACCATATACGTTGAAGCTGTAACAACTAGACCGAACCCCAATTTCCCACCATATACGTTGAAGCTGTAACAACTAGACCGAACCCAAATTTCCCACCATATACGTTGACGCCGTAACAACTAGACCGAACCCCAATCTCCCACCATATACGTTGAAGCTGTAACAACTAGACCGAACCCCAATTTCCCACCATATACGTTGAAGCTGTAACAACTAGACCGAACCCCAATCTCCCACCATATACGTTGAAGCTGTAACCACTAGACCGAACCCAATCTCCCACCATATACGTTGAAGCTGTAACAACTAGACCGTACCCCAATCTCCCACCATATACGTTCAATTTGTAACAACTAGACCGAACCCCAATCTCCCACCATATACGTTGAAGCTGTTACCACTAGACCGAACCCCAATCTCCCACCATATACGTTGAAGCTGTAACAACTAGACCGAACCCCCATCTTCCACACGTTGCTGCTGTAACAACTGGACCACCTAAAAGATATCAACGATGTTGTCGTTAAATAAACCAAAATCTCCCACCATGTACGTTGAAGCTGTAACAACTGGTCAGCCTTAAATATGTAGTAGTTAGAATAACCCCAATCTCCTGTCATATACGTTTGAGCTGTAACAAATAGACCGCCTCGACGATGTAGTAGTTAAAATAACCCCAATCTCCCACCATATACGTTTAAGCTGTAACAACAGCTGGACCGCCTCGACGATGTATTTGTCAGAATAACCTCAATCTCCCACCATATACGCTGAAGCTGTAACAACTAGACCGCCTCAACGATGTAGTCGTTAGAATAACCCCAATCTCCCACCATATACGTTGAAGCTGTAACAACTAGACCGAACCCCAATCTCCCACCATATATGTTGAAGCTGTAACAACTAGACCGAACCCCAATCTCCCACCATATACGTTGAAGCTGTAACCACTAGACCGAACCCCAATCTCCCACCATATACGTTGAAGCTGTAACCACTAGACCGAACCCCAATTTCCCACCATATACGTTGAAGCTGTAATAACTAGACCGAACCCAAATTTCCCACCATATACGTTGACGCCGTAACAACTAGACCGAACCCCAATCTCCCACCATATACGTTGAAGCTGTAACAACTAGACCGAACCCCAATTTCCCACCATATACGTTGAAGCTGTAACAACTAGACCGAACCCAAATTTCCCACCATATACGTTGACGCCGTAACAACTAGACCGAACCCCAATCTCCCACCATATACGTTGAAGCTGTAACAACTAGACCGAACCCCAATTTCCCACCATATACGTTGAAGCTGTAACAACTAGACCGAACCCCAATCTCCCACCATATACGTTGAAGCTGTAACCACTAGACCGAACCCCAATCTCCCACCATATACGTTGAAGCTGTAACAACTAGACCGTACCCCAATCTCCCACCATATACGTTCAATTTGTAACAACTAGACCGAACCCCAATCTCCCACCATATACGTTGAAGCTGTTACCACTAGACCGAACCCCAATCTCCCACCATATACGTTGAAGCTGTAACAACTAGACCGAACCCCCATCTTCCACACGTTGCTGCTGTAACAACTGGACCACCTAAAAGATATCAACGATGTTGTCGTTAAATAAACCAAAATATCCCACCATGTACGTTGAAGCTGTAACAACTGGTCAGCCTTAAATATGTAGTAGTTAGAATAACCCCAATCTCCTGTCATATACGTTTGAGCTGTAACAAATAGACCGCCTCGACGATGTAGTAGTTAAAATAACCCCAATCTCCCACCATATACGTTTAAGCTGTAACAACAGCTGGACCGCCTCGACGATGTATTCGTCAGAATAACCTCAATCTCCCACCATATACGCTGAAGCTGTAACAACTAGACCGCCTCGACGATGTAGGCGTTAGAATAACCCCAATCTCCCACCATGTTCGTTGAAGCTGTAACAACTGAACCGCCTCGACGATGTAGGCGTTAGAATAACACCAATCTCCCACCATGTACGTTAAAGCTGTAACAGCTAGACCGCCTCGATTATGTAGTCGTTAGAATAACCCCAATCTCCCCCTTGTACATTGAAGTTGTAACAACTGGTCAGCCTTAAATATGTAGTAGTTAGAATAACCCGTCATTTACGTTGAAGCTGTAACAACTAGACCGCCTCGACGATGTATTCGTTAGAATAACCCCAATTTCCCCCCATATACATTAAAGCTGTAACAACTGGTCAGCCTTAAATATGTAGTAGTTAGAATAACCCCAATCCCCCGTCATATACGTTGAAGCTGTAACAACAACTGGACCGCCTCGACGATGTAGTTGTAAGAATAACCCCAATCTCCCACCATGTTCGTTGAAGCTGTAACAACAACAACAACAACAACTGAACCGCCTCGACGATGTAGTAGTTAAAATAACCCCAATCTCCCACCATGTTCGTTGAAGCTGTAACAACTATGTAGTAGTTAGAATAACCCCAATCTCCCGTCATATACGTTGAAGCTGTAACAACTGGTCAGCCTCGACGATATATTCGTTAGAATAACCCCAATCTCCTCCATGTACGTTGAAGCTGTAACAACTGGTCAGCCTCGACGATGTATTCGTTAGAATAACCCCAATCTCCCACCATGTACGTTGAAGCTGTAACAACTGGTCAGCCTCGACGATGTATTCGTTAGAATAATCCCAATCTCCCACCATGTACGTTGAAGCTGTAACAACTGGTCAGCCTCGACGATGTATTCGTTAGAATAACCCCAATCTCCCCCATGTACGTTGAAGCTGTAACAACTGGACCGCCTAAAAGATATCTCCCCCAGGTACGTTAAAGCTGTAACAACTGGACCGCCTAAAAGATATCTCCCCTTTACAACCCTTATACTTCACTCAACGTCGACGCTTGACGTTTGATTCACATCAGGTGAATTGTGTCTTATTGCTTCTTTTATGTCACAGACAGGTATTTTAGCGTGAATTCTTTGAGAATACAATTCTATACAATATTTATTGTTTTCTTTGCTTGCATGCAGAAGATTCGTTTTTCAGTATAACTTAAAGGCATACAGTAGATGCGCTGGTGAGAATGTGCGTATGCACAGGCTCAACCGATGCTTAACTGTTTGAAAGTTCAACACGTGGCATATTTGCTAGTACAATCTATGTGAAAACGTTATAAAATATAAATGAAAATAAATCCCATATATACCGTGCGTGCTTGGCGACCCGCTATCGATTCTCTCTACAATCAGAAGTCGACGAATTATCGAAGCCGTCACCGGCTTTGTGGCCGCAAGTTCCGTATACAACGTGTCGACCACTTGCCTTCGTTTCCTATCACAGGTCTGAATTTAAAGGAAAAGTAATTCGTAGCCACGGCATATATGAAAACCGCCCCATTTGAACAGACTGTGGACCATCCGTGGTCAAAGATATCCCCAGAATATTGAAACTTCGATGATTGAATATATCATAAGTTAACAGACACGACTCCGAGCATACCGCATGCACCGAGAAGTCAGATCTTCGCTAGTTATAAAGGTTGTTCTTCATACAGTTTGGCTCGTTTATTTACTTGTTCATGTGTTGCTGTTGTTGTTTTGTATGCTCTTTAACGCCATGTTCAACAGCATTCCAGTTAATTCACGGCAGTTCCAGAGAAAATGACCAGTACTACCGGTATTGTCATATGAGCTGTCCCGCGAGAAAACCAACATTGTGGTCTCTGCGTAAAGTATCGACCCGCATCAGCCTAAGCATGCCGCGCAGGCTAACTCGGACATATACTTTTCGTCTCCTGAATATTTTCTGTTTCAGGAAACATTACTCTAGCGTAATGCTAGCCCAACAATCCTGAGCGCCAAGTAGGGAAAGCAACTTTGGTAAGAACCGGCCGGGGATCGAACCCGCGACCAGATTCTCCAAGGAACACATTTGAGCCGTCCCGCGAGAAAACCAACATTGTGGACTTCGTAAAGTATCGACCCGGATCAGGCTTGGCATGCCGCGCAGGCGAACCCGGATAGACACTTTTCGCCTTCCGTGGATTTTCTGTTTTAGGCATCACCACCATATTTGCAGTTTCTTTATTTTGACTCGCATTTATGTTTTATTGTTTTATTTACGAAGACAAAACAGTCCCTATTAGACTTGCAGCAGACTGTAATGTGTCTATATCGAGATAAAAATCACGTCGATTGTATATCTAAAATATGAACTGTTTCTAAGCTAAAACTTTTGATCATCTGACTAGCGAATGGATTCCTACTGTAGACCAATCTCCTTTGCAGAGAGCCGTTCTTTACACTCACTTACAAATAGTTAATTATAGGTGATTGTTTATTTGGTTCGAAACATATGAAGAAAAGAACAAACTGCGATAAAACTGTGTAAAGAACGACAACTATTCGAAGAAGAAACTAATCGGGTCTTTCGTACACAATTATTTCGTCCTTGACAATTTTAAATGTGTCATTAGATTCCCTACAGGCATTTAGCTTGCGATCTGCATATTGTTATGCATCATTGACACAGGGGCGCTCATCATTATATAATTTTAAAACATGAGTAGTTTGTTATTTTCATTATAAACAAGAGCTGTCAGAGGACAGCATGCTCGACTTGTTCGTGCTTGCCAATAAAACAAAACTATTTTAGATGGTACAGAAAACATAAGCAAACTATTTATAAGCAAAGTTCTTTATAAGTCGTTAAAGGGACCCAATTCTTACAAAAACCTTCACCGAATAATGCACTCTTGGCTGTTGGTGGAGGTATTGATGGTAAAAAGATATTGTAAGTGTTTAAGCTATTTCTCTATTTGTTTTGAAAATCAAATCTATTTGGTATGAATAACTCAACCAAAATTCTAAATCGAAAGAGGGCCATAATTCTTTAAAAAAACACATGGACAGAGTTATGTACTCTTGTCTGTGGATGGAGGTAATGATGGTAAATAAGTATTGTAAGCTATATCTCTAATGGGGTGGTACGAAAAACTTAAACCAAAATTCTAAGTAAAAAAAGGGCCATAATTCTTTAAAAAAAACCTTGACATAATTATGTACTCTTGTCTGTTGATGAAGGTAATGATAGTGAAAAAGTGTTGTTAGTTTCGAAGCAATATCTGTTATGGTTTTGACAAAAAATGAATTGGTTCAAAGAAATTAACCAAAATTCTAAGTCGAAAAAGGGCTATAATTCTTACAAAGACTTTGACAGAGTTATGTACTCATGTCTGTGGATGGAGGTAATGATGGTAACCAAAATTTTAAGTAAAAAAAGGGCCATAATTCTTTAAACAAAACCTTGACAGAATTATGTACTCTTGTCTGTTGATGAAGGTAATGATAGTGAAAAAGTGTTGTTAGTTTCGAAGCAATATCTGTTATGGTTTTGACAAAAAATGAATTGGTTAAAAAAAATTAACCAAAATTCTAAGTCGAAAAAGGGCTATAATTCTTACAAAGACTTTGACAGAGTTATGTACTCTTGTCTGTTGATGGAGGTAATGATGGTGAATAAGTGTTGTAAGTTTCAAAGCAATATCTGTTATGATTTTGACAAAAAATGGAATTGGTACAAAAAACTTAACCAAAATTCTAAGGGCCATAATTCTTACAAAAACCTTGACAGAGTAATGTACTCTTGTCTGTTGATGGAGGTATTGATGATAAATAAATGTTGTAAGTGTATAAGCTATATCTCTAATGGTTTTGCCAAAAAAGTGGGGTGGTACGAAAAACTTTACCATAATTTTAAGTTGAAAAAGGGCCATAATTCTTACAAAAACATGGACAGAGTTATGTTCTCTTGTCTGTTGACGGGTGTTATGATGGTGAATAAGTGTTGTAAGTTTCAAAGCAATATCTGTAATGGTTTTGAAAAAAATTTAATTGGTACAAAAAACCTATGTCAAAAAGGGCCATAATTCTTACAAAAACCTTGACAGAGTTATGTACTATTGTCTGTTGATGGAGGTAAAGATGATAAATAAGTGTTGTAAGTTTCAAAGCAATATCTGTAATGGTTTTGAAAAAAGAAATGGAATTGGTACAACAAATTTAACCAAAATTCTAAGTCGAAAAGGGGCCTTAATTCTTACAAAAACTTTGACAAAGTTCTGTTCTCTTGTCTGTTGATGGAGGTTATGATGGTCAATAAGTGTTGTAAGTTTAAAAGCAATAGCTGTAATGGTTTTGACAAAAAAAGTGAATTGGTACACAAACCTTAACCAAGGTGTGACACCAACGCCGACGCCGACGCCGGGGCGAGTAGTATAGCTAGCCTTTTCTTCGAAAAGTCGAGCTAAAAAGGAAGGAAAGAATTACAATAAATTAACATGTTGTAGGGTTCAGTTTATGTTCGAAATTAAGTTTGAAATTATACAACAATTTCAATGAAATTTAACTGTTTAGCTGATATTATATTTCGAGGGTGGTCTTATTTATAAATATTGGACTACATTTTTAACATTTGTCACAGTATGATATAATTAGGATGCCAAGCTAATATCATTTTGAGAAAAAGAGAACACTCATGTCTTCAGCGATTCAACCCTTTTCTCATTGTTTTAAAAGTAGATTGCTGCAAAGGTGTCCAATGTTGACTTTAATAGGGGAAAGGTAAAATGACGTGCTATGGTATGCAAATCCTAACTTGTCTGTTTTGTGGTACATCATACTATTTATAAGCAAAGTACTTTATAAGTCGTCAAATGGTTCTAATTCTTACAAAAACCTTCACTGAATTAGGCACTATGGCTGTTGGGAGGTCACATTGATGGTAAAAAGATATTGTAAGTGTTAAAGCTATATCTCTAACCAAACTCAACCAAAATTCTAAATAGAAAGAGGGCCATAATTCTTTTAAAAAAAACATGGACAGAGTTATGTACTCTTGTCTGTGGATGGAGGTATTGATGGTAAATAAGTATTGTAAGTATGTAAGCTACACCTCAAATGGGGTGGTACGAAAAACTTAAAACCAAAATTCTAAATAGAAAGAGGGCCATAATTCTTTAAAAAAAAAATGGACAGAGTTATGTACTCTTGTCTGTGGATGGAGGTAATGATGGTAAATAAGTATTGTAAGTATGTAAGCTATATCTCTAATGGGGTGGTACGAAAAACTTAAACCAAAATTCTAAGTCTAAAAAAGGCCGTAATTCTTTAAAAAAAAAAATTGACAGAATTATTTACTCTTGTCTGTTGATGGAGGTAATGATAGTAAAAAAGTGTTGTTAGTTTCGAAGCAATATCTGTTATGGTTTTGACAAGAAGTGAATTGGTACAAAAAACTTAACCAAAATTCTAAGGCTGTAATTCTTACGAAAACCTTGACAGAGTTATGTACTCTTGTCTGTCGATGGAGTTAATAATGGTAAATAAGTATTGTAAGTGTAGTAAGCTATATCTCTAATGGTTTTGCAAAAACTACAAAATTCTAAGTGGAAAAAGGGCCATAATTCTTACAAAAACATGGACAGAGTTATGTTCTGTTGTCTGTTGATGGATGTAATAATCGTGAATACGTGTTGTAAGTTTCAAAGCAATAGCTGTAATGGTTTTGAAAAAAAGTAAATTGGTACAAAAACCGTAACCAAAAGTCTATGTCAAAAAGGACCATAATTCTTACATAAACCTTGACAGAGTTAGGCAATCTTGTCTGTTGATGGAGGTTATGATGGTGGATAAGTGTTGTAAGTTTCAAAGCAATATGTGTAATGGTTTTGACAAACAAGAGCACCGCGTACGGCACAAACGCTCGACTGATAGAAAACAGAAAAAAAGCTGAGCTGAACAAAAAACCTTAACCGGAAATTTCCGGGTCAGTTACGAAGGCCATTCCCACTGACATGCTATGTTCTGTGCGCGCGTGTGTTATACGAGCTTATGCAAATGTATGTATACAGTATTGTAAACAGGCAGTAATTGAAATGGTCTCTAGATGTAAATACAACTACAATCTCCTTAAAGCTTAACGTTGACGATGGACAAATCACTGAAAATGTTCACACTTTTCGCTTTAGGCTTCCTTGCTATTTTCCTATTTACTTTTTTAAAATAATGGTCATAATTATGGTTTACTTTATACATACTGTCTATACATATAAATAAAATACAGAATATATTAATTTATGTTATAGCCGTTTTCCGATTTGATGAGTATTTTATGTGATCATGTATTGTATATAGTTGCTTTGTATTTGTAATGCTAATGCTACACGATTCATGGGACTTATGCTTTGTTAAAATAAACTTAAATTTTGAAACTTGAGATCTGTGTTCAACACGTAAAACAATTACGTAAGTTAAGGTTGATTTTTCCGAAGCACCGCTCAGCTAGCCGTTTTTTAATTTCGAGTAAAGATAGATATAGAGTAAAGAGGGATAAATCCTAGAACTTTCATACTTACATAGGCACAATCGGCGGCCTCCAGACAAACTGTGATAGAACATTCTAAATATAACTCATCCGTCTTAAAAAACTTGAACGAATAAAATGTGGCTGCGTATTCGACATCCTTGGATATGTCGTTTCTTACAAATTCACCCATAAGTTTGTCATCAGTCCCACAGCTACAATATAATAGAATTGTATGCATCCAAAGTGTACAGTGTTGTTACTTACATCACAGCCGAATATAATTGTATTTATTGAGAGTGTACAGTGTTGTTACCTACATCACAACCGAATATAATGGTATTTATTGAGAGTGTACATGTTACTTACATCACAGCCGAATATAATTGTATTTATTGAAAGTGTACAGTGTTGTTACCTACATCACAACCGAATATAATGGTATTTATTGAGAGTGTACATGTTACTTACATCACAACCGAATATAATTGTATTTATTGAGAGTGTACAGTGTTGTTACTTACATCACAACCGAATATAATGGTATTTATTGAGAGTGTACAGTGTTGTTACCTACATCACAACCGAATATAATGGTATTTATTGAGAGTGTACAGTGTTGTTACCTACATCACAACCGAACATAATGGTATTTATTGAGAGTGTACAGTGCTGTTACTTACATCACATCCGAATATAATTGTATTTATTGAGAGTGTACAGTGTTGTTACCTACATCACAACCGAATATAATGGTATTTATTGAGAGTGTACATGTTACTTACATCACATCCGATTATAATTGTATTTATTGAGAGTGTACAGTGTTGTTACCTACATCACAACCGAATATAATGGTATTTATTGAGAGTGTACATGTTACTTACATCACAACCGAATATAATTGTATTTATTGAGAGTGTACAGTGTTGTTACCTACATCACAACCGAATATAATGGTATTTATTGAGAGTGTACATGTTACTTACATCACAGCCGAATATAATTGTATTTATTGAGAGTGTACAGTGTTGTTACTTACATCACAACCGAATATAATGGTATTTATTGAGAGTGTACAGTGTTGTTACTTACATCACATCCGAATATAATTGTATTTATTGAGAGTGTACAGTGTTGTTACTTACATCACAACTGAATATAATGGTACTTATTGAGAGTGTACAGTGTTGTATCTTACATCACAACCGAATATAATTGTATTTATAGAGAGTGTACAGTGTTGTGACTTACATCACAACAGAACACCACATGATATATCTTCCATACTCTGATGATCTCTTTATCATAAAATTCTCAATGATGGAGTGTAACCTACTGCTTGGTCAGAAAGCATATGTCCAATTATAAATCGGGTTCAATGAATGACACCAATAACTTAGGAGGTATGTCATTAATTGATATTTTGAACACAATTCTTACTGGTATGATGAAGGCACGAGTGTATAATTGGTCTGAGGAACATATTTAAAATAGATGATGCACAATAAGTTTTCGTAAAGGTTATTGTATACTCGATATTATATTTACATGTATGCCCATGTCACAAACATATCTAATAAAAAAGATGGTAGAGTTTATTGTCTATTTGTCGGGTGTTTTAAGGCATTTGAAACCTTAAACCACTCTGAACTTATATTGTGCTTGGTACAAAAACTACGTCTTGCTATGTATTGCCATGAAGTATGTACCTGTGGCAAGGTTGATGATTTTAAATAAACTTAAACTATATATTGTAACATAGGAACAAGGCAAGGATGTAAACTCAGAACTGGAATGAAAATCGATGTACACAAGGCATTTTTTTTTTTCAGAAGTCGAGATACATAAAGAAACCAGAGGCCCAATTGGGCCAATATCGCTCCACGGCCATTAGGCAAACATTCAATCTCAAAACAGCCCCGCCCCCTGATGGCCATCTTTTTTGACCAATCAACATTGCTTGAAGGAATTTGATAGAGGGTCACCCTAGGAACATTTCTACAAAATTAATTGAAAATCAGCCCGAAACTTTCGGAGAAGAAGATTTTTAAGTTTTCATTACAGCCATATAAGGCAAAATAGCCACACACCCTCGCGGCCATAGTTTTCGACCAATCAACATGGCTTGAAGGAATCTGATAGAAGGTCACCCTAGGAACATTTCTGCATAATTATTTGAAAATCGACCGGACACTTTCGGAGGAGGAGATTTTTTTAAGTTTTAACTAGAGCCATATAAGGCAAAATAGCCCCGCCCTTTGGCGGCCATGTTTTTAAACCAATCAACGTAGCTTGAAGGAAGCTGATAGTGGGTCATCCAAGGAATATTTCTACAACATTATTTGAAAATTGACGAACCAGTTTAGGAGAAGAATCTTAAAGTATTAATTTTCTTTGGTTGCCACGGAAACCAGAATGTTGCATGGATCCAAACAAATTGAAGGAATTTAGGAGAGGACATTGAGAGGATGCTTCCCATGAAGTTTCATCCCGATTTGCCAAGTGATTAGGGATGCACAGATGCACGCACGAAGGTTAATTCGCCACATATGGATGTGACATTAGCTCAACTGGCTAAACAGTGGAGCTAAAAAATGAAGAAACTGTGTTCAATTCTCAAAGTTATAGGTTTGATAGTTTCAAATTGAATGACCTAAGCGCAAAACTTAACCAATACCGCCAATTCTCAAAATCAACCAAAATACATCAAAACAATTTTTTATTTCATAACATGGTACATATTTTAAACAACATAATAGTTTATCAATCTATCCTTTACATAATCACAAAAAGAAATCACCAAAAATGTTACTCATTTAATCTTGGCATAGCGTCAAAGTGGGGTGAAATCCAAGGTCACAAACTCAATATCTGGTATGTCCGCCTAATGCATTGATGACTGCACGTAACCTTCGTCTCAAATATTGGTTGTGGAAGGTTGTTCAATATTTGCACCAAGGCATTTCCCAACTCCACCAACGTAACTGGCTGATTGGGTAGTTGACGCAAACGACGTTCCATTTCGTCCCAAACATGTTCGATCGGCGATACATCGGGCGAAACAGCTGGCCATGGAAGTACGTCGACGTTATTATGTTGCAGGAATGCTGTAACAACACGAGCGATGTGCGGCCTGGCATTGTCTTGTTGTAAAATGACGTGACGTCCATGACGTTGTGTATTGATAAACAGGATTACATGTTGTTGTATGATTTCGTCTCGATAGCGAATCTCCGTTAAATTGCCGGCGACTATGACTAGAGGTGTTCTAGAGTATCCATACCATAACACTCCCCGCACCCCAAGCACTACGCTGAATAACACATGCGTCAGAATACCTCTCTCCAGTACGTGAGCCGAATATGGTTGTTTTGTAGACGTGACATCATACGCGGTGCCCCAGGTCGAGGGTAATCCCGAGTACTGCCAGTGTGCTGGTAACGTCTATACAGTGAACTTATAGTGTTCCTATGCACACCAAATTGTTGAGCGACCTCGTTTGGCTGCCTTCCAGCTTGCAGCATCCCGATGTCACGCAAACGCTGATTTTCGTTTTTTTTCCGATTTATTGAATCTTTAACAAATGCTTAATGCTTTTAAAAGTGTAAACTTTCGACTGTGTAAAGTGCGAGACCAAATAAACATGTAAACCGACGTCGTCGGCTACTGCACGAACCGCACGTGCGATTCGAGCGAAAAGTTGTACACAGGTTTCGCATAGCATATTGATAACGTGTACTCAATTTTATGATAATCAGAATGGTATGTTAAAAAATATTCAAATTAAAGGCATGCACAGTTTTTAATTTCCGTTAGTATATCGAGGGCTTGGCGTGAAACAGTTGTATCTAAAATTGGTATTTTTTTACCAAAGTTAATCACCTCGCCTTAAAGTCTTTATAAGCGTTAAATCACTTTTCTTGGTAAACAATGTAAATTTAGGTGCCATTGCTCGTTCTGAGCAATGGCACCTAAATTTGCATTGTTTACAAAAGGGTCAATATTGCCCCTAAACCAGGGTTTTCAAAATAGGTTTTAAGTTACAACCGTTTCACGCCAAGCCCTCGATATGTTCTTTGATATGCATTATCATAGTGTATATCGAATGACATAACATGTTGTTTTGCATGACATGCAATGAACACTGCTTATTGTTAACTAAATACTACATGTGTGTATGTATGTATAATTGCATAAACATAAATATGCATTTTGATTGTAGAACTGATCATGGTTTAATATAGCACATGAGATAAAATGGCCACTGCTTGACAGCCACTTATTGGGTTATATAATGAATAATGTATATCGCATTTGTTGAACCTTTTTTTTATTATGGGCCGGAGGACTAGATTGCTTAATAAAGAATTGCAATTGTTATTGTAAGAATAGAATTAAATTTATCTCAACTGTACAATATTGTCACTGACACCACAACAGAAAAGAATTGCATGCATCCAAAAATTACGAATGTTGTTACTTACATAATTTTCAATAACATCACAAGACAAAAGACACTTATCTATGATCCTTGAATTAAAAACCAGTGCTAGGGCAAGACATTTGTCTTGCCCATTGGTGCTCCTTCATGACAACCGCGATCTGGTGTCCAACCTGAGATTGATTGATTGGGATTTAACGCAGTTTTCAACTATTTTTCAGTCATATCATGGCCGCTAGTTCACCTGCTCATGCGTTTGCTGGCTTTCTCACACCAGTACTCCACACAATATTCTTTCCATGCAGTGGCTTCGAAGGAATGTTGTGTAAGTACTGGTGTGGGAAAGCCAGGAAAACATGGGTAGGTGCACTGACCGCCGTGATATGACCAAAGCTGTTGAAAGCGGCGTTAAACTCCAAACAAACAAACAAAACAAACTTTCCATGCAACTGGCTGCTTTACCACATAGACTGTTAGCCCGTTGTTGGAAGACGAATGACGTTTGTCTCAGTGAAAGAATGTTGGCCGAGCTTGGGTTCGACTCGAACCTGGGAAGCCCGGTCTCTAATCTCCGACCCTTAACATACGGCAACCACGGATTATTTGGCCTGCTTAGAAATAAGATATGTACTCACCCGTTATACATCAATGTTTTACTTTCAGTCGCTGATGACCTGACAGCATTGTCAGATGCAACACACTCCAAAGCCTTAATCGAATACTGCACTGGAATATTATGAAGTAAAAGTAATATAAAAAGTGGGCTTTAAGTATTTACATCATTAGTTCACACCGCGTCAAAATACCATCGTATTATTATTATTATCTTAGTTTGCATAATAAATTGTAGTCAATCAAATAGTGTTGTGTAACCCCTTTTGAACGAGTCTGAAATTCCTGATTTCTGGAACACATTTTACTTTCTCAACCTTATCCCGTTTTGCCATAAAAACATTCGTTATAGCATTCCCTAATTGTCTAACGACTCACAAACATGGCATAACAGATTAAATCCCCGCTGCCTCTACTGAGATTAGAACCTTTGACCCGTCGCTCCGGAAGCGGGAGCCCAAAAACCAGGCTTTCGGGATCAGTAGGATTGCTGTTCTAACCACTGTACCACCCATTCATCTGTTCAACTAACTTACAAGTACAAGATTGGTTCGCTATTGTGAGCACGCGTTAAATTAAAAAAAAACGTATAATGTAGTGCGTTCTAACAGACTTTACACCCGCTATTGGCAAGAAATCCACCAATAGAATTACAGATTATGTTGAGCAGCTGCAATTTGATTGGCGGATTCATTATCTCTAACTGGTCGCCTTGAAATGTAACGTACCCGGTCCGATAATAATAAAGTAGATTATTTCACCGACAGAGGCCTGGTTCACTAGTGATCCAGTTAGTATGGAATTCTGGTCATAAAACCCGGACGTTATGTTGAATTGAGGCAATCCGACACCAAGTGTGCTGGCTGGTTGGCTGAAAGAAGGGAAGCAACACTATAAATAACATGAGTGTTAAAAACAACTCCTATGCCAATAGCCTATAGTATGGCCCGTTGGTCTAGTGATTCACACGATTGACTGTCGATCCAGGTCTAGGGTTCAAATTCCAGTCCAGGTTCTGGATTTTTTTCTGATCTGCTTTTAAGTGTCTCCCACTCAACTAGAGGTAATAAACTGGACCTTTCAATGAAAACGTGTTTCGCGTGAATCGATGCTATACACCGAGAACGTTAAAAGAACCAAGGGGTCTTTTCGGAAAGAGCAAGGGTATCGCACCCGGTCTACCTTGTATCTAACTGATGCTTGTTCGTGGAAATATTGTACACTATCAAATGGGTCTATAGAAGCAAAAATGCGTATGCTTAATTAGAGCAATTGTTCTCTATAATTACATTACAATGGCTAAAACCAAGTATATACCACCGATTGATTCGTGTCTGAACATTGACGGGGGATAAACAGGCATGAACCATTTCCCACATATAGACGCTTTCAGACACTTCTGCAGCAGACAACTTTTGAAAACAGTGTGGCAAAAGGTGAACTTGCTCATGATGAGCCAATGTTTTCAGCTCTATTTAATAATTAAACTGTCATGGAGATTATTCACGTTTTTGATAAGATGTTTTCAAAGTCGTCTGCTACAGATTTGTTGTATGTGGGAAAGGGTTAATACACTTGCCTACAGTTTAGTTCAAGCATGTACATACTCTCAGTCAGTCATATCGGGTTAACTCTTTCAGCGCCAAAAGGAATATTGATATTTTTGCAAACAATACTGATGCAAGTCTCACCTGAAATCAGCATTGTTTGCCTTTTCGTTATCAAAATAGTCCTAACTTTTGTTACATGAGAAATGAAGACGAGCGATTTTTAACATGGAAGAGTCTACTTTAAACAATTCGGCGCTGAAAGAGTTCAATACCTTTTAACGATTGCTTTGATTAAGCATAGAAACACGGAACAACCAGTTTCAATGTGTAGGCTGATCATAACATTATCAGGGGTAAATGTCCAACACTTTACGTGTAAGCTATGCATGTGGTAGTAACCTTTTCCTTGATACAAATACGTTTGCAATAGTTAACGTTTTAACACATTGTAACAAATGGCGAAATTGATCATAATGAGCAATTTGTCCTTGTATGACCTTGTTTTCAACCATATCCAACAATTATAGTTTAGTTTATGGAGATGTTTCACATTTCTATCTATTTCAAAGGCGTTTGCTGCATATGCGCCCTATGTGGAAAATGTTTATTGCCAGCAGTTGTACATGGAAAATGTTTATTGGTGTTTCACGCGGTGTTCAGCTATCCCATTTATGAATATCACGCCAGCAGTTGTACATGGAAAATGTTTATTGGTGTTACACGCGGTTTTCAGCTATTCCATTTATGAATATCACGCCAGCAGTTGTACATGGAAAATGTTTATTGTGTTGCACGCGGTGTTCAGCTATTCCATTTATGAATATCACGCCAGCAGTTGTACATGGAAAATGTTTATTGGTGTTTCACGCGCTGTTCAGCTATCCCATTTATGAATATCACGCCAGCAGTTGCGCATGGAAAATGTTTATTGGTGTTTCACGCGTTTTTCAACTATACCATTTATGAATATCACGCCAGCAGTTGTACATGGAAAATGTTTATTTGTGTTACACGCGGTTTTAAGCTATTCCATTTATGAATATCACGCCAGCAGTTGTACATGGAAAATGTTTATTGTGTTTCACGCGGTGTTCAGCTTTTCCATTTATGAATATCACGCCAGCAGTTGTACATGGTAAATGTTTATTGGTGTTTCACGCGGTGTTCAGCTATCCCATTTATGAATATCACGCCAGCAGTTGTACATGGAAAATGTTTATTGGTGTTTCACGCGGTGTTCAGCTATCCCATTTATGAATATCACGCCAGCAGTTGTACATGAAAAATGTTTATTGTGTTTCACGCGGTGTTCAGCTATCCCATTTATAAATATCACGCCAGCAGTTGTGCATGGAAAATGTTTATTGGTGTTTCACGCGGTGTTCAGCTATCCCATTTATGAATATCACGCCAGCAGTTGTACATGGAACTTGAATGTTTATTGGTGTTTTAACGCGTTTTTCAACTATACCATTTATGAATATCACGCCAGCAGTTGTACATGGAAAATGTTTATTGTGTTTCACGCGGTGTTCAGCTATCCCATTTATGAATATCACGCCAGCAGTTGCACATGGAAAATGTTTATTGGTGTTTCACGCGGTGTTCAGCTATCCCATTTATGAATATCACGCCAGCAGTTGTACATGGAAAATGTTTATTGTGTTTCACGCGGTGTTCAGCTATCCCATTTATGAATATCACGCCAGCAGTTGCGCATGGATAATGTTTATTGGTGTTTCACGCGGTTTTCAGCTATTCCATTTATGAATATCACCCCAGCAGTTGCACATGGAAAATGTTTATTGGTGTTTCACGCGGGTTTCAGCTATTCCATTGATGAATATCACGCCAGCAGTTGCACATGGAAAATGTTTATTGTGTTTCACGCGGTTTTCAGCTATTCCATTTATGAATATCACGCCAGCAGTTGCACATGGAAAATGTTTATTGGTGTTTCACGCGGTTTTCAGCTTTTCCATTTATGAATATCACGACAGCAGTTGCGCTTATCCAAAACCATTGTGTAATTCACCAATTGATTGATTGATTAGGGTTAACGCCTTTTTCAACAATTTTCCTGTCATATCACGGCGGCGAGTTCACCTACCCATGTGTTTTCTGGTTATTTCACGTCAGAACTCCACATAACTTTCCAAGCAACTGGTTGCTTTATCACATATACTTTGAGCCCATTGTTGGGAGAAGAATGACGCTGTGTACGTGACTTTTATAAAACGTCGGAAAGAATGTTGGCCGAGCTGGGGCTTCGAACTCGCAACCCCTGGATTGACAGCCCGCGTCGCTACCGACTGATCTACCGGGGCTCGGCGTACCTCACCAATGCTATACATGTCCAAAAGATACTCCGCATTGACAACCGCAAGCGGGACAGCCGGACTCAATTCCCCAACGATAACCGACTCTGTGCGAGACAAGTTGCTCCCGCGTGAAATAATCAAAGTAGCGGGAGTTTCTGACGATACTTTTCACCGTAATAACTACAGTCCAAAATATAAGTGTACTCACGTGACGCCTAATTGGCCAGTAATGTCCGACTCAGTGTAGTTCTCTATATCATTGCATTTGACAAAGAAGGTCAGAATCTGACTTCCGCCCATTAGCATGTCCGATGCATCGCTCCTGTCCGAGAACACCACGGTGACGTTGTAAGTCTGGTGAAAATGTTAAAAAAAGAAATGTTGACCGGTTGATAGTTTGGTGTTTTATACCGCTTTCAACAATTCTTCAGTTATATCACGGCATTGGCTGGGTAAATAACAAGAACTACTGGTCCATCTATGTTGACACCAGTCAGTCAGTCGTGATGCTAACACCGCAACCCTGAGAGCCAAGGAGGGAAACCATTACTACCATTTTTTAAGTATTTGGTATGACCCGACCAGGGATCGAACCCTTGACCTTCCGCACCCGCGGCTAATAGAGAAATGAGTCCGTTGGCCATATGGGACAAATGTACAAGTTGGTTTTTATGAACATTGTAAGTATAGATCAGCCTGTATATCTACCACGTCTTATTAGAATCTGCACAAGTTGAAGATGTTTCTAACAAGCCAATGTAGGTACATGCAGTTTAAACCTATTTACTTTACATCGATTGCAAAATAAGCTTCAAGCATATATCGAGGGCTTGGCGTGAAACGGTTGTAACTAAAAACCTATTTTGAAAACCCTTATTTAGGGGCAATTTCGACCCTTTTGTAAACAATGCAAATTTAGGTGCCATTGCTCAAAACGAGCAATGGCACCTAAATTTCCATTGTTTACCAAGAAAATTGATTTAACGCTCACAAAGACTTTATGGCGAGGTGATAAACCTTGGTAAAAAAATACTAATTTTAGTTACAACCGTTTCACGCCAAGCCCTCGATATTAATCACGGTCGATGTCTGCTTCCAGGAGACGTAACCAGTACTCGCGCCGTTTGAAAAAGTCCCAAAGGCAGAACCCGCTCATTACTGGATTCGAACACGGGACCATTACGTAATGTAATAACGTTAACAGTGTATATCTTGATCAGACTGTGTGAATGCATAGGTTTATATGGATCTACGGAGTAAACGAAGAGCAACAAATACCTTTTCGAAAAGAACAGGCTCAAATTGTGGTTTGACCCCTTCCCACAAACAGACGCTTATTGACGCCTCCGCTTCAGATGACTTCTGAAAACATGTCGCAAAAGGTGAAATTGCTCATGATGTCGCCTCTCCTTAGTTCATGATAAGCAATTTCTTTTTTTGCAACAATGTTTTCAATTTTAATCAATAAGTGTTCTTTCAATTATAGAGTCTTCATAGTTTACGAATATATGTTGTATGTAGGAAAGGAAGGGGCTAAACAAAGAAGGATTTAATGTTTGAATAAGAGATTTCTCCAATAAATTAACTAAGTTTGAAATACTCTGTGTTATCATGGATAGAATCACGCCTGGGTAATAGCAATTGACGTATAAAGCGAGATGTATGTAACAACTATAGGCAAGTATAGCAGATATAAACTGACCAAGTGCAACTTGCAATATGTTCTCACTAGACTGGAAATAGGAATATTTAGGACTATATCAGCGGAAATTCATATCAGCACTGCAACACTGTCAACATTAAGAGGGTCTGAATTATGTCTACTTATCCCCTAGCGTTGGACAATCTTGTCTGGTTCTACCCTATACATGACAGAGTACAGTTTCTTACTTTCACAAAGAAACACATCTATTTCTAGCCGACATAATAAACCTTCGTTTCTTATTGGAGTATTTGATATTGATTTCGTTTTACTATTTAAATAGACAGACTGTTTCCTGTCTATTTTATAAGATGGGATAGCTGAAACTATCATATCCCCTTCTCACATACAGACGTTTTCTGTCGCCTATGTGAGAAACTACTTGTAATCCATACTTTTGCCATAATGTTTTCAATGATTAAAACTTTCCATTTTATAGCTCTAGTTAAACTAGATTTTAACCATAATTGTTCGATTGATTGATTGGGGTTTAACGCCGTTTTTAACAATTTCTCAGTTATATCACGGCGGCCAGTTCACCTACTCATGCATTTCCTGGTTTTCCCACACCAGTACTCCACACAACAATCTTCCCAAGCAACTGGCTGCTTTTCCACATAGACTTAGCCCATTGGTGGAAGACGAATGACGCATGTCGCATTGACATTTGTCAATCGTCGGAAAGAAAGATGGCCGATCCGGGATTCGAACTGACAACCCCTGGATTGACAGCCCGCGTCGCTACCGACTGAGCTACCGGGGCTTGGCCAGAATTGTTCGAAGTCATCTACTGCTGCAATCTCCTTCGCATAGTTGCGAAGGAGATTGCTACTGCTGATGTGACATATGTGGGAAAGTGTTGTGACGAATATATTACTTCTTACCAAATCGCAGTTGGATATGAGTACTCTATCAGTCCCAGCCGTAGAGCAAGCTAGTTCGTCCGTCCCGTTATTATAGTAGGCTAAAACGGCCGAGTAAAGCGTGGGATTCGGACTGGTAAAGCCAATACTACCATTTGGATAACAGACTGAAAATAATCAAAGTGTTACACAGATTGATCCTCGTGTACATTATCCACACAGTATGTGTACTTAAGTTTACATCTTAAACAGGTGTATTACTGTCCGTGAAAATAACCAAAGTGTTACGGATTGTTTCTCATGTGAATAAAACATACACCATGTGGAAAACGCATTTTGGTTTACATCCTAAACAGGTGTGACCTCTTAAAGTATTGTCCGTGAACATAATCAAAGTGTTACACAGATTCATCCTCGTGTACATTATCCACACAGTATGTGTACTTAAGTTTACATCTTAAACAGGTGTAACCTCTTATAGTATCCGTGAAAATAACCAAATTGTTTCTCGTGTACATTATCCTTACAGCGCTCGGTATGAGTACTTTAGTTTACATCATAAACAGCTGTGACCACTTATAGGATTGTCCGTGACAATAACCAAAGTGTTACAGATCGTTTCTCATGTGAAGGATACATACACCATGTGGAAAGCGCATTTTAGTTTACATCCTAAAAAGAGTGACCACTGAAAGTATTGTCCGTGTATATTGAACTGCCAAAGCATGAAGACACAAGAAGGTCAGTTCACAATATATTTCTGTTGGTAACTGACCTTGTTATATATTCATCATTCGACAGTTCAATTCACACAGACAATAACACGATGAAAATACGCCTGTAAACAGTTTCGAATTAAATCAAGCCCGATACCAAGTGATACTATGTAATTATCAGTCATTAAAACTGTGCAGAGTCGTTGTGTTGTCATACCATATAACAGTAACGATGGCTGCTTGATTGATTGGGGTTTAACGCCGGTTTCAACAATCGTTCAGTCATATCACGGTGGCCAGTTGACCTACTCATATGTTTCCTGGTTTTCTCACACTAGTACTCCACACAACATGCTTTCCAAGCAACTGGCTGCTTTTCCACATATGCTGTTATAGCAATTGGTGAAAGACGAATGACGCTTGTCACAGTGAATTTTGTCAAACGTCGGAAGGAATGTTGGCCGAGCTGGGGTTCGAACTCACAACCCCTAGATTGACAGCCCACGTCGCTACCGACTGAGCTACCGTTGCTCAGCTCATATAACAATAACGATAGCTGCGAGGGAGAGCTCTGGCATCTTGACCCGACAGTGTTGTGTTCGTATCCTGTGATGTTTGGTGTCTATCCAGCGCCTGCGGTGTGAACTGGGATTGCGCTTCCATGATTGGTAGGCCTAATCCCGTTTCTTAACACGTACCCACATATGTAGACGACTTTTGAAAACATTGTGACAAAATGCGAAATTGCTCAAATTGTTCATTTTCACCTTTTGTCAGCGTGTTTTTAAATCAAAGATGAAATAATACATTCATTTAATTATATTTCCATAAATTGCCTGAATGCATCCACTACGACAGACCGACTGGTGTCAGGATAAATGAACCAGAAGTACTGGTAACTTACCCTGGAAACGCCGTGAAATAACGGGAAAAGTGTTGAAGGCGGCGTTAAACACCAAACAATGTAATGGAATACTCACCGTAAATATCTGCCGATACATCGTTCATAACACAGATCGCCAGCAATACCGCAACTCCAGTTACATATAGAAGCTTCAATAACATCTATAAGATAAACAAGAGGACCATAATAGTCCTATATCGCTCACCTGATATAATCAAACTTAAACAGTTTTCAGTGTTCTTTCCCCTATATGAGTCTATGAAAAACAAATGACCCCCGGGGAGGGGTAATTTTTGACCCCCAGGGCTATAATATGACCAATCTTGGTAGAGGTCCACTAGATGATGCTACATACCAAATATCTTTTAGACAAAAATATTTTTTTTTTTTCCCTATCTATGTAAAACAAGTGACCCCCTGGGAGGGGTCATTTTTTATCTCATGGCTATAATTGGAACATAGTTGGTAGAGGTCCACTAGATGATGCTACATACCAAATATCAAAGGTTGTTCCATCTTCTTTTAGACAAAAAGATTTTTAAAACAAATCTCTGAGTCTATGGAGAACAAGTGAACCCCGGGGAAGGGTAATTTTTGACCCAAGAGTTATAATTTGAACAATCTTAGTAGATGTCCACAATGATGCTACATACCAAATATCAAAGGCCTTGACCTTCTACTTTTAGACAAGATTTTTAAAGTTTTTTCCGTATATGAGTCTATGAAAAACAAGTGACCCCCGGAGTTGGGTCATTTCGACCCCAGGGCTATAATTTGAACAAGCTTGGTAGAGGTCAACTAGATGATGCTACATACCAAATATCTTTTAGACAAGACTTTTTAAGTTTTTTCCCTATATGAGTCTATGTAAAACAAGTGACCCCTAGGGAGGGATAAATTGTGACCCCAGGGCTACAATTTGAACAATCTAGGTAGAGGTCCACTAGATGATGCTACATACCAAATATTAAAGGCCTGGGGCCTCTACTTTTAGACAAGAATATTTTTAAAGTTTTTCCCCTAAATGAGTATGTAAAACAAGTGACCCCCGGGGAGGGGTCATTTTTGACCCCAGTGTTATAATTTGAACATTCTTAGTAGAAGTTCACTAGATGATGCTACATACCAAATATCAAAGGCATGGGCCCTCTACTTTTAGACAAGAAGATTTTAAAAGTTTTTCCCCTATATGAGTTTATGTTAAACAAGCGACCCCCGGGGAGGGGTCATTTTTGACCCCAAGGCTATTATTTGAACAATCTTGGTAAAGGTCCACTAGATGATGCTACATACCCAATATCAAAGGCCTGGGCCCTCTACTTTTAGAAACGAAGATTTTTAAAGTTGTTCCCCTATATGAGTCTATGTAATACAAGTGACCCCTGGGGAGGAGTCATTTTGACCCCAGGGCTATAATTTGAAAAATAGTGGTAGAGTTTCACTAGATGATGCTTCATACCAAATATCAAAGGCATGGGCCTTCTACTTTAAGACAAGAAGAATTTTAAAGGTTTTCCCCTATGTGAGTCTATGTTAAACAAGTGACCCCCGAGGAGGGGTCATTTTTGACCCCAGGGCTATAATTTGAACAATCTTGGTAAATGTTCACTAGATGATGCTACATATCAAAGGCATGGGCCTTCTACCATTAGACAAGAAGATTTTAAAGTTTTTCCCATATATGAGTCTATGTTAAACAAGTGACCCCCGGGGAGGGGTCATTTTTGACCCCAGGGCTATAACAATCTTGGTAGAGGTTCACTAGATGATGTTACATACCAAATATCAAGTTTTTTGTTAATTTCCCCTTTTTGTTGCCGTGGCAGCCAAAGGAATAGAATTCTTTGAACAAGTTTGAAAGAGATCCATCCACCCAAGGAACATAACCTTTAAAATAATTTTGAATTTTGTTAATTGGTTTGTAGGAAAATGTGAACGGACGGACGACGGACGTGAGCGATAACAAAAGCTCACCTTGCACTTCGTGCAATGGTGAGCTAACAAAAACAATGCTTTTGAAGAGATACAAACAACGTGACATTGGTCCTGTTATGTTCTCTTTCGCTGCCGAATTTCACTAAGTCGTCTCTTCCATGTTGAAAATTGGACCACTTCATATTTTCGTCTAACAGGAAATTTGTTAAAATGTTATATCTAAATTGCAAACAATGCCGATTTCAGGAGAGACGGCACGTTACGAGCTGGCTCACCTGAATCAGTATTTTTTGCAAAAAACTTTAATTGCCTTTAGCAGCGAAAGAGTTAAAACGGCGAATTGATAGTCTTAACCTTCTCAATGCTGAATGTGTGTAATGAACTGGTCCACCTTTACATTTTGAACAATCCATAGCCAATTTTAGTAATTTCAATACTAAAATGCTTTACATAAACGTTTCCAGCAGTCAAAGGGCTTATCTGGCTAAATATTAGAAAGTATATATAACTTATTTAATTATTGAAACAGAGCATGTCTTAGCCTTAATTATTGAAACAGAGCATGTCTTTGCCGGATATTTTCGGAAGTGATGCTGCACATAATAATTGTCCGTGTTTAAAACATGTGGCATATTTTAAAACAATATGAGTTTGTGAATTAAACCATAACAATGAATTGTTTTGATAATTTAGCAAGAAAATGTTTAAATTTACCTTTTGGCGATAGTTTCTAATTCTGTGTTCTCATAAACAAAGTACGATGTACGTTAATAAGCAGTAATGTCTTCACTAAATGACACGTGAAACGAAATGCTCGTGCATTACATACATGTTGTTTGCATAAGGTAAAATCATGTGAATTATACATACACCATGTGTCATCTCAGCAGGGTTTCAAAACAAAAGCTGCCGTTACTCCACTCGATTTACAATATTTAGGAAACACCCATGAACTTTATGCGCGATCAAGTGTGTTGAAAACGTAGAAAAACATTTTATTTTTTAATCATGTAATTCATATATTTAACATAAAATTTCTTACGAGTTCTTTCTTTTGGGTAAGTGATGACGAATCAAATCCATTTTCTGGCTTCATATGCCAACAAGTTACCGCATTTTGATTTTTAGACAGGAACTATGCAACAGTCCATTCATTTTTAAAAAATATTTCACAGATCATCCACTTCCATTGACATTATATACGATCTGCAACTACCAAGACATATCTCCGAACCCGAGATGGTGTTCAGAAACGGAGAGCTGGTATAGAAAGACAGATGTGAAGTAATTCAATGCCGATATTGTCAAACACTAGTCTAGATTCCATTCTCAAAATGATGAGTGTCTTCGGATTTCGCCTAGTGGCCCATTACTAACTAGCTGCTCTTGTTTGATTCTTCATGTCCAATTCTCGGAATTTTAATGTTGTTTAACACAGTCTTCAACAGTATTTCAGTTATTTCACCGCGTTTCCTGGGTCAATTATCTTTCAATTGTCCTGACAATAACTCAGATATTTAAAGTTAAAATCGCATACATGCACATTACATGTATCCGGGGTAATATTTTTCGAAATGAAAATATATGCCTTTAATTCTGACAATAGTAAAATTAAACAATCAGAAATGAGAATATATTAGCCGTCCACGAGAAAACCAACATTTTGTTCTCTGCGTAATGTATCGACCCAGATCAGCCTAAGCATACCGCGCATGCCAATCCGGATCGATACATTCCGTCTCGGGGGGATAGAGGTATAACATAATGATTTATGAAACGAAAAATCAACAGGAGGCGACTGTCTGTCCGGATTAGCCTGCGCGGCATGCTTAGGCTGATCCGGGTCGATACTTCACGCATAGTCCACAATGTTGGTTTAATCGTCGGCCGGCTCATATGTACTTCATTTCTGAGATCTATGCACTGTGTTAGCTTAAGAATGATGTTTTGAGAGCTGGGTTATCTCCCCCATTCAGTCTCACACGTCATGTGTACATATTGGCTAAGACATGCGTCCAACAAAACATGTTGTAAAATGTCAGCTTTAAATTTGTAGCGCCTCATTGTTAGTGCTCCTTTACTATCATTAGTCGCCGGGCAGGAGACCGTGACTTATATTTTTAAAAGCTTGAACCGTAAGAGCCGGCTAAATGCGTCTGAACGATTAGAAACAATGCTACTCTTGAGCTCCAGCGGGTGGGTGGGTATTGGTTTGATACTTTATCTATTTTTTATTTCGATGTAAGTATAAGGTGTGAGACCAACATCGTTGTTCTTGCCCGTCGCGACCTTAGCTGTTGAAAGCGGAGTAAAACCCGAAGCAAACGAACCAAAACTGTTATATTTACATTGATATCAAATATCATAATCAAGCCTTCTTTCTATTGTTTAATATTGTCCGCACAACAAAGATGTATTCTTCTATTACAATACATACGTGTTTGAAGGTATGAAGTAACATGCTGTTGATTGTTTGTTTTTTACGCCGCTTTCAACAATGTTTCAGTTATATCACGGCGTTTCCTGGGTAAGATACTAGTACTACTGGTCCGTTTATCCTGACATCAGTCAGACAGTCGTAATGCTAACCCTGCAACCCTGAGCGCCAAGAAGGGCAGCCATTACTGCTTGTTTTAAAATCGTTGGTATGACCCGACCGGGGATCGAACAATGGCCTCTCGCACCGAATCGGACGCTCTACCACTACACCACCGAGGCGGACGCTCTACCACTACACCACCGAGGCGGACGCTCTACCACTACACCACCGAGGCGGACGCTCTACCACTACACCACCGAGGTGGTCGCTCTATCACTACAACACCGAGGTGGACGCTCTACAACTACACCACCGAGGCGGTACAACATTCCGTTGACGGAGTAAAATGTTCGAAATTTGTGTTTTTAAAAGAAATATTTGACGAACCGACTAATGCACCAGAATTTAATTAAACTCACGAAGCACCTTTTAAGTTACGTCCATTATCAAAATGCGTATGAACGTAATTGTCAATGTATATGCTATCTAGACCGTTCAGTCATTTGGAACAAATATTTCAAATGCTTGATTCTAGATTTTTCGGAAATTGCTAGAAATGGCTAAACATAATTGACAAAAAAAAGCGTGTGTAATATATTTAATCCTTTAAGAAATACATGTAAATGGTAATGTAAATACTTTTTTAAAGCTTTTTTCACAGAGGATTAAGGATTGCTATACCCAACGATGGCATGCTTATGTTGATGAGTCGCCTAAAGCAATCCATTATAAGTATGTCAAGTCGTTACTAACGCCTGTGTTCTATCATAAAACAGATCTATCATATTTATTAGAAAAAAATGTGTCTAACTTTAGATGTTCGTCATATTGAGCTGATGATAGAAAAAGGGCAGACATTTATCGATAGACAGAGAACATAGGTATTACCAATTTTGTATACAACATAATCTTTACGCCATCGAAGACTAATATCATTTTGTCTTTGAATGTAATAGCTATGAATAATTTACGGGTAGAGTATTTTGATAAACCATGGACTAGGAACAAACCTCGTAACCTTTTTCATTCTTTGAGATTGCCGATGCTGATGTCAAATATGGAAGATATTTATTACACTTTGTAGATTTGCGCAGGCTAATCTGAGTTTTTGAGACTGCAATGTTCGTTTACTGTGTATCAGAAAAGCGTGTACTAGTAAATCCTTTCTATGAATTATCTTAAGAGTCATGCTCTATTAAAATCAACGACAGGTCATTCGCGACTGATGAAGATTCAGGTTAACCTTGCTAATCCGCGCCGTTTGATCTGGGGTTACACCGTTTACCATTAAGTCACGGATGGGTTAAATAATTTCTAACAAACAATGTTAATGTCAATAGGTTTGCATGGATGCTCAGGCAGATCTTCTCACCACATATTTTGCAAATGCCAAGGTTTGATTTCCCCAAACACAGATCTTAAGTGGAATTGTTTACGTTATTTTTAGAGCACTACAATATTGATCCTCAAATTGGTACAATTGGTTTGGGAGATGATGTCTTTCCACCGTAAGTATTTTCTGAAACACATACAAATTAATTCAGACAATAAATAGCTAAGAAGCGTTTCGACGTCAATAAAAATATATGCAATAATTTCTGAAACCGGGCTGGGAAATACGGGTCAAATCATCCGAACACCGACCGTCGGGACTGAATGAACAATGAAGATCCAGATCAGTCTGCGCCTCCTGTTCGCCAGTTAGCCATCCTTGTATTCTAATAGCCTATGAAGGGAAATGAACCCTGGTCTAAGTCAGTAGGGCCCTTGTTCAATGTCCGTTCTCTAGACGTATAATATTTAACGAGCCTGGTCTGAGTCAGTAGGGCCCATGTTCAATGTCCGTTCTCTAGTCGTATACTAATTTAACAACCTTGGTCTTAGTCAGTAGGCCCCATGTTCAATGTCCGTTCTCTAGTCGTATAATAATTTAACAAGCATGGTCTGAGTCAGTAGGGCCCATGTTCAATCGCTCTCTAGTCGTATAAAAATTTAACACCCCTGGTCTGAGTCAGTAGGGCCCATGTCCAATGTCCGTTCTCTAGTCGTATAATAATTTAACAAGCCTGGTCTGAGTCAGTAGGGCCCATGTTCAATGTCCGTTCTCTAGTCGTATAATACTTTAGCAACCCTGGTCTGAGTCAGTAGGGCCTATGTTCAATGTCCGTTCTCTAGTCGTATAATAATTTAACAACCCTGGTCTGAGTCAGTAGGGACTATGTCCAATGTCCGTTCTCTAGTCGTATACTAATTTAGCAACCCTGGCCTGAGTCAGTAGGGCCTATGTTCAATCGTTCTCTAGTCGTATACTAATTTAACAACCCTGGTCTGAGTCAGTAGGGCCCATGTTCAATCGTTCTCTAGTCGTATACTAATTTAACAACCCTAGTCTCAGTCAGTAGGGCCCATGTTCAATCGTTCTCTAGTCGGATACTAATTTAACAACCTTGGTCTGAGACAGTAGGGCCCATGTTCAATCGTTCTCTAGTCGTATAATAATTTAACAACCCTGATCTCAGTCAGTATAGGCCCCATGTTCAATTTCCGTACTCTAGTCGTATACTAATTTAACAACTTTGGTCTGCTATTCAAATGACCGAGTTGTTCGTAAAAGAGATCGACTGTGAACGAAAATGTTAATCAATACTTAAAAATTTGTGTTTGTATTTTTCTCACGAGTACGACTGTTGCCAAGCAATGCTATTCAAGTGAGCGATTTGTTCGCAATTATACCTGTGGAGAACGATTGAGACCAAAAGTGTTATCCAAGAAAGCAATTGTTTGCAAACACTGTGACCAAGAAATGATGTTCAAGTGTTCCATTTGTTTGAATTTACCTGTGGAGAACGACTGTGACCAAAATTGATTTTCCATTGTGCAATTTGTTTGCAATTACCTGTGGAAAACGACTGTGACCAAGAAATTATATTGATATTCAAGACTTAATATTGATCGTAGTTTTCTAACAAGAACGACCGTTACCAAAAGTGTTATTCAAGCTCTAGAGTGCGATTTCTTCGCAATTACCTGTGGACAACGACAGTGACCAAGAAATTATATTGAAATTCAAGACTTAATATTGATCGTAGTTATCTAGCAAGAACGACTGATACCAAAATTGTTATTCAAGAGTGCGATTTCTTCGCAATTACCTGTGGACAATGACTGAGACCAAGAAATTATATTGATATTGATATTTCAAGACTTAATATTGTTCATAGACGACTGTTACCAAAATTGTTATTCAAGAGTGCGATTTCTTCGCAATTACATGTGGACAACGACTGTGACCAAATACCTAATGTGTTATTAGGTCTTTGCTGTGACTAAGAAATTATATTGATATTCAAGACTTAATATTGGTCGTAGTTTTCTAACAAGAACGACTGTTACCAAAATTGTTATTCGGCCGAAACGTCCTACGACCATATGTGTATTAAATCAGAAGTTGATATCCACTGCGTCATGCCTTTGTGCCTATATAAATAGAGTGTCAAGACCCCTCGTTTACCTATGCTATTTCTGTTTTGTAACTCAATGGCTCCGGAGTTATACCAAACCACATTACTGTTTACCGCCTTGAATGTGCAATTCATGACAGAATACGAGAACCAATATTCCCAAACGAGGCGTTGCGATCAACAAACATGGCGTCGACTGATCAAAATTCCAATGCGGTTTTACAAGGATTAGCCCGGCACATCAATTGTTTGGGCGATGACAGTAAAATGACTCGGCGAAAAGCTTTAGAAAGTATTCGGAAAGACACTGTTGGGCGAAAGCCGGCTCTGGACTGGAAGGAAATGAAGCCATTACTGAATGAATTGTTGAAACCTTTGTTGAAGGAGTTTTCAGACCCTACGGAAAAGTGTCGCGAGTTATCCGTTGATATACTAGGAAGTTTCCTGAAAGCTGTTGGTACCCCAGAAGACTATCTACCGTACATAATCCCAGTTTTAGTTCAGAGACTCGGTCAACAAGATGTTGTGGAGCCCTCTGAAGAACACAGGCTGGCAGTCATGGAGTTTCTACTGAACATTCTAGAAATTTCTGGAAAGAATATTGCAGTCTACTTAGATGATGTGATCAAAATCTTACAGAAAACAATTATTGATCCGTATGCAGAGGTGAAGAAAGTTAGTTGTAAATGTGCATCTACCGTTGCAAAGGCGGTTCCTGAATATTTTCATCAACAATCTGAGTCTCTAATTAAGCCTTTACTGATGTCTGTATCTCACCAGCATTCTAAAGTCAGAACTACAGTTATTTATACAATAGGTTTGTATTTGCTCTGTTCATTAACAGGAAGAGTAACTGATTCATGAATGGGATCCATACAGAAGTTTGAGATGTAAACTCATAACGTCATAAAATAATGCCATAGTTCCCGTAATATGAGTATAGGTGCTACCTATTTTGGGTAAACATTTATGTACTTTTGTGATCGGTAAATAATTCCCAGTGAACTGCAGTTAGCCCCTTGCTTGCAGCACGATCAGTTATTTACGTCAATTATGTGTCCTACCGACCTTAGCAAAGAAAATAAATATCATCATCAGGTTAAGCTTATATTATACTTTAAAATATAGCTCAGATTTTAAATCCATGAACTTTTGATGACAGGTACATGAAATAATCAACTTGCCCTTCATAAAGTATTTCAAATAAAACGATTCAATAATTTACGGAACTTCATTTGTGACAAGTCAAACTAATGTTTCTTATACTTTCTGTTGATTTCCTTTTGGTTATTTATTCATCATTCATACAGGAATTTGATTTTTGTAACTTCCGTAAAGTCAAAAAACCCTTATGAGTTATTATTTGAACTCGTTTTAGAAATAGACGACGAGTGTTATTAAATGGAAATTATCGTGCACATAAAATTAATTGTGCTCGTTCCTTTATCAAGTACGATTTATCATATTTAATTATTTCCTGTAGAAGTTTTTTTTGTTTCGATATTTTCTTTTTATCCACTCTAAACATAGCAGAATCATGACTGCATCGAAAAATCCACTCTGGACACAATTTTTGGAAAGACGGTATAGCAAAGTTTTGCAAAGTTCATACACATTACCTATTGACGGGAAACATCGCCGGCTTCACCATCGATTTGTTTACCCGTATAACAGGTATCAGACTGGCACCAACAGGCTATATATGATAATAACATGAATAATTGGATATATAACTTGGGAGAAATAGAATAACATTGTTAATCAACTTTTAAAAGTTTCATGATATTATTCTGTTTCAATTTATTTATTATGAATAATTCACTCTGACTATTTCTATCATTGAACACCATCAACATTGGATCTATGTTAAATTACTGTATCACACAACTATAAACCGATACAACTACCAATATTTTGGATGTAATCATTGATAATCTTTTATGAATTTAGTCATAATTATCCAATTTGAAGTTGGATAGAGAAATTTTAGTTTGGACCGCCTCGGTGGTGTAGTGGTAGAGCATCCAATCAATGTAAACTAAATAAATAAGTTTATAAGTTTAAACTTAATGAAATTAGTGGGCTGAGCTTAAAAACAATGAAGCACAAAGTATGCTTAACTATCCATTTTTTGCTTCCAAAACCATTTTAATTGCAAATATATAAGCAACAAATTTAGCGTAAGCAAATAATGTGCAAACCAAATCATTCATAATTTTTAAAACGGCATTGTGTATTAAAGAATGTCATGCATTTTTCTTGTATCCTATGAAACATCTATGCCAGCATACCCAATGAAACGAAACAACACAAAATGTTGGTACTTCAAGTTCAAAACATTTGATTTGATATATGTATCATTAATTTAAAAGTCTGACAATGCAGAACTCTTAGAAGAAATAGATAACAATGTTTCAGACTTAAAAAATCAAAAGATTGTTGATGGCAAGCAATGAACAATTGATAAGTTCTGGTTCATTACAAATGTGTCTTATTTTATTGCTCAGTTTTGGCTTATTGGTACATCTTCCTTTGAGTGTAATTCTTTTTTCTCATGGCAAGTATTTCTCAATTCTCAGTCACACAGAGCGGCAAATTCTCACAAGGCTATAAAGGAAAATTAAATAAAGAGCAGTCACAAGATGGGAACAATTCATGGAGCACTGGCGATATTTCATGTAGAATTTAAGTGATTTATATTTTTTGTTTTGAATACATGCAGTGTATTTATCATCAATGCATGATAAAATAAATAAGACATTAACAGAAGCCTTGAGGTTTGAACAAGCTTTGATTCAAACACTTAGTATGAAGTATGTTTGAGATTTATATTAGACTTAGATGTGAGACTTTAAAAGTAGACGTTATCATGTTTTTTACTGAAATTTTTCAGGTGATGTTATTCAGTATGGTAATGGAAAATCAGTGGAAACAGTTGTGTCTCATTTAGCTCAGAGATTATTTGACCAGACCCCATCTGTAAGAATGGCCGTAACAAAAATTGTCGGGCATTGGATGCTGGATCTTATGGATCGATACTCATTTTGGAACAAACTCATTCCATTACTTCTTACAAGCCTTTCTGATGAACAGCCAGATATAAAAGAGGTGGCTGATTCTCTGTGGCATGATATTGGTATGATATTTATATTTTATCACTTTCTGTGATACAAGCCGAGCCCCGCTTGCTCAGTCGGTAACGGCGCGGGTTGTCAATCCAGGGGTTGTGACTCCGAACCCCAGCTTGGCCAACATTTTTTCCGACGTTTGACAAAATTCACTGACCAGCGTCATCCGTCTTTCACTAATTGGCTAACAGTCTATGTGGAACAGAATCCAGTTGCTTGGAGAGTATGTTGTGTGTGGTACTGGTGAGAGAAAACCGGGAAACATATGAGTAGGTGAACTGGCCAATCTGATATGAGTCTTATGACTGAAAAATTGTTGAAAACTGCGTTAAACCCCAATCAATCTGTGATACAAACAATTGTGACAACTCAGCTGCTATCAACTTTAAGTTGAATGAGGAGAAATTGCTCATAAATTCTTGACAATAGATTCAGTATTATATAGAATTTTGACATAATGTTACTATGTAACAGGAGTAAAATTACCCTTGATTGTACTGAACAATGAACAAAGACATGAACAAATAATTATTTAGGTCTGTTTAATTACTATTTTTGCCATTTATTCTATAGTTAAAACTTGTAACGGTAATAACCCAGGAAGCAGAAATCAAAAGATTAATTAACCTTTACCCACATACAACAATTCTGCAGCAGATGATTTTGAAAAATATGGAACATTTCTACAAAGGAAAATGTAATTGTTTGATAGTCATTACTTTTGAAAACATTGTGGCAAAAATCCTCTGCTGCAGATGTATCAAAAGACTTTCTGCATGCTGGGAAGGGTTAACTATTGAAATTATTTATAACAACTAGTTTCGCAAGGGATATAAAGAAATTGGTCAATTTATTTTTACATTTCTCAGGTCTGAAATGGGAAAGAGAGAATGAAGATGAGCTTAAAGATAAAATGGACTTTCCAAAACAACTTTCAACACATTATCCAAAAGATGGTATGCCCTTTACTTTAAGTTTGATCCTAGACAACCAGGTTTGAAAGGCTTAAACTCTTTCCCACCTACAACAAATCTGCAACAGACAAATTTGACAATATCTAGACAAAAACATGTAAATATCTCTATCAATGAATGTATCATTACTTAACAAATTTGAAAACATTGTGGCAAAAGGAGAAATTGCTCATTTTGAGCAATTTCTCCTTTTGTCACTATGTTTTTAAAAGTATTCTTACAATCTCTACATGCTTTGTGTGTTGCCTCTTTGCAGGGTGATACCTTGAAATGATCCCTCTTTCATCTCTCTGTCTGTCCACTCTCCGTCATCTTCCTGTCTGACCATGTTTTTACTCACTGGCATATCTGCATGTAATACATGTGTTCCTTTGAACACTCTTGCACTGTATAATATGTTCTAGTACTTGTTCTGAGAAAAATATTATTGATTGTGACCATGAGAAAGTAAAACTTTCATCACAAACTTCAAAAGGAATGTTGGTGTATCTGCACTGTTCTAAAAATTAGTTTCACCAGCTGTCAAGAAATCCTCGAAATAACACACTTTTTTGGCCGGATTGCTTTAGCAATTCCGGTCTATAGATTGACAATGTCCGTCTGTCTGTCAGTCAACATTTTGGTTAAAGTTTCAGGTTGAGGCAAAACCTCAGCACTGGAAAGGGTTACAAACTTGCAACTTTGCCTGAAGGTAACCAGTAATAAGTTCTATTGATTTCTATGGATACTTTGACTTGATTTTGTCGATTTTCAAGGTCAAATAGCCGACAATCCGGCCTTACCGTCTTCAGCGGTTTCTTGTTATCATATACAATCAGTTTTAGTTTCTATCTGTACTTGTTTACACTCAACTGCTGGAGTTGATTTACCTTAAGCAACACTTATTCACTCGATTCACATTTAAAAGACTGTTAACCCTTTCCCTCATATGACAATTCTGCAGCAGACGACTTTGAACATATTTTGTCAAATAATTGAAAATCTCTATAATTAAATGGATAACCTATAACTAAAAGTGGAAAACATTGCTCGTTTTGAGCAATTTGTTCTTTTGTCATTATGTTTTCAAAAAGCCATCTGCTGCAGATGTGTCAGAAAGCGTCTATATGAGGTAAAGGGTTAAAACTGTTTTTAATTTTCAGTGGAAAGACCCAACCTTGGTTGTAGGACCCTCATGTTTCGTAATGTATCAAGGTTTATACCTGGCCTGATGCGGGATATGATAGACTGGCAGGTTGATACACGTAGAAAGTCTGCAGCTCTCTTGTACCACGTTCTGTTAAATAGTGAAGATTACATCACACAACACATGGAAGTTGTTACATCAGGAATGTTTAGGGCCTGTGCTGATGATGATAAAGAAGTTGTGGAAGATGTGAGTTTTTATATAACAAAAGTGAACAGTGCCTTTGACATTAATATAAGAGGTATACTTGGTAGATCTTTCCATTTGGTGACCATCAATTTATTTTCTTATGCAAGAAAGATGGAAAATTTGTGAATAAAAAAATAAAAATGCAAATAGTATGCTCATTTACATTTTCCTTACACAACCTTTCCGTTAGGAGTGAATGGTCCATACCTATGTCACTGAAGCTTATCAAAACTATGTGGGCACAGGCTAAAAATTACTTACAGTTATTCCTATAAATTAAAACTTTTGTAAGTTTTAAGTTTAAGAACATAAGTCTGTAATTAATAGACGTAAAAATTGACTTGAAGTTCCTTCTTCAAATATATATTTATGGGAAGTTTTGTATCGTAACTCGATGATACAAAGCTATAAAGGTATAGCTCTTAACCCTTTCCCTCATATAGACGCTTTCTGATGCCTCTGCAGCAGTTGGCTTTTTGAAAACATAGTGACAAAAGAAGAAATTGCTCAAAACTAGCAATTTCTCCTTTTGCCACAATGTTTTCCACTTTTAGTCATAGGTAATCCATTCAATTAAAGAGATTTTCTATTTTTTGACAAAATTGGTTCAAAGTCGTCTGCTGCAGAATTGTCCTATGAGGGAAAGGGTTAATCAATTATAACAGAAATGAAACTGTCTGTGTGAAAAACTTTACCATGGGCCACAATGACTTTTGACCCATCAGGGATAGAGCATGTGTATTCTTTGTGAAAAAAGCTTTCTGATGATACCAAAATGTTGATATTGCGACTTAGAAATTGACATTAAACCTATTTTAACAATATATTCTTTGTTCCTGCCGAAAGCATTGGAGTTTCTCAAATACATCTTGTATGTAGTTCACTAGTTGTTGTTGTGAAAGTGATATGAAGTTCAGCCTTACAATTTTCAAGGTCATTCAAGAATACTTTCTGATTGTTACACATCATTATCATTTAATGATTTATTATCATTTAGGTACAAAGATCTGCCAAGTTAATTGGTTATTTTGTGGACATTGAAGTTTGGACTAAGCTTGTATTGAAGAGTATTCAACTGACCCAGACTTACCCGTCATTAATGGTATTATCAGCAATCATGAAAGGCACACACCAAGCAGTTATGAAGCCGTATATACAGACAATACTAGATACCATCAATATACCGGACGTGTGTCATTCTGTACAGGTAAGGATCAACTTCTTAAACCAGGTCACATGTAAACTGACCATTTAAATTTTATGGCAATTGTAATGAATTTGCATAGGATATTTTTAACATAACCATTCACTAAATACTTCAAAGATGCCTGTACTATTAGAGCGCAAGTAGGACGATACTTCCTGATTAGACTGCATCTTGGCTGGTTTCATAGACCTTAACATCCATAGAAAGTGAAAAACATGCCCTGTAGATTTTTTCAACTGTATTTTTCTCTTTGTTTAAAGTTAAAAAAAATGATGTAGAGTACCATAAAGATACAGATTTATTTTAATGAAGATGTTGAATTGTATGCCGGTTTAACCTTTCCCACACTTGCAGCTGCATTTTAATTCAAATGCAGCGAACAAATGTTAAACATTGTGGTTAAAGAAGAAACTGCTCGCAACTCTATAAAATAATTGTTCTTTAATAATGATATTTTCAATAGTTTTGCCTAGATGCTTTCAAAGTTGTTTGCTGCGGATTTGTTGTATGTGAGAAAGGGTTAAGACTTGTTTGTAAAAGTAAAAAAAAAAATCATCATTCTGTATACGATTCATGAAATAATGAGATTGAATATTTATTCATGCATGTAAAACATCTATTGTAAGTATTACACGTTAGCATCAATTGAAACAAATGATTTTTTGTTGTTTTATGAAAACAATGTTTTCAACTCTGCATCAAAGCCTAACTTTCAATGTTGCAGATGGTTTGTTTGCTCTTCATTTTTACATGTGGACAACATTGAAAATATACAACAAATCATATGATGTAAAACAGTTAATTTCTAATGGTACTTCATATGAAACTTAAAGTTGGCTGCTGCGGATCTGTTGTATTTGGCCCTTTCCCAGTTGCAGACGCATTTTGACGCATCAGCAGCAATTTACGTTTTAAAACATTTTCGCAAAAGGAGAAATTGCCCATTATGACCAATTTTTCCATTTGCAGCAATGTTTTCAACTCAATTAATTCATTATTAATACTTTCAGTTAAAAAGATGTTTTCAAAGTCGTCTGTTGCAGATTTGTTTACATGTGGTAAAGGGAATTCAAATATGCTTATAGTGTATCTATCATAAAATGTATTTATTTTTATATAATTTTGCAGATACCTGTTCAGCATCAGCTCCTCAGTTGTTTAGAATCTCTAATGGAAGTTTGTGAAACAGACATTACTGAGTCGCCACAGTCCAGCCAATCTGTGTTCAACCTCTTACATACAGTCTTGGCCCTTCAACAAGGGGATATCATTGTAGAAAAGGTAATTAACCCTTTCTCATATACAAAGAATTGTAAACATTGTGAATAATTTTCCCCCTCTGCCATAATATTTTCAAAAGTTGTCCTTCACAGATGCCTGAAATCTTTTTAAAATTGCAGTAGACGACTTTGAATACCTCTAGTCAAAAATATAAAAACTCTATAAAGAAAAGTATAATTATTGAATTGAGTTGAAAATATTGTGCCAAATGGAGAAATTGCTCATGAGCAATTTCTCCATTTGCCACAATGTTTTCAAAATGTCTTCTTCAGAGGCGTCAAAATACGTCTGTATGTGGGAAAGGGTTAAAAGGCTTCTACCTGTGGGAAAGGTGAAATTTATTGATTGTAATAATAAATAGAATTTGAATTTGAGCTGTGGCCTTTAGACAAGGATAGTTTTCAAAAAAGATTTTACTTTGGTTGGTAACACTTTACTATTACATTAATGCATTGAGCTTGTAGTCCAGATTCTGGTAATGTTTTCATATTAATTTAATTTATGGTATAAAGCAAATCCTGTCAAATCTTTATCCCAGAATGGAACATACATCTAAAACTATAAAAAAGGAGACGTGCCTTGCCAAATGAACTGAATTTATACATATTGAAGCAAGATAATTGTCAGCAGTATATTTATGTTACCCCCCCCCCCCCCCCCCCTCCCCCCTCCTCTTTTCCTCATAAAACAAATCTGCAGCAGAAGACTTTGTAAAATATCTAGGCAACAAAACAGAATATCTCAACAAATTAAAGTATAATCATTTAATCTGCAAAAGGAGAAAATTGCATTTCTCCTTTTGTCACAATGTTTTATTAAGTCGGTTACAGCAGATGCGCCAGAGTGCATCTTCACATGTGAAGGGGTTAATCATTTAGTAAGAAATCCAGACTTTCAAAAACAAATGATCGTTCACTTTTATATGATTAACAGGTGTATAGTCTATTAGACAAGTTGGCCAAGTTAGAAGGTTTTGAAACTCGCAGGGATTTATACAAACAACATGCAAAACCTCTCCTGGCCAGCTTCCAGGATAGTTTTACGATCTGGGGTACCCATTCAACTGAAAGACTGATATTTGATGCTTTAGTGTTGGAATCGGGTAAGTTTGAATTTAATACATAAGGCTATAAGAGGTCTCGATACACATGTATGTGATCAGTGAAGACAGGTAGTTTTGCCGGAATTTTCACCCTCATCCTATTTTTCACCCATCATGAGCAATTTCTCTCTTGCCAAAATGTTTTCAACTCTCCACTGTGCTTAAATATCCATTTATTTAGGCTTATTATATTTTTAACCAGGTGTTTTGACTTTTCGAAGTTGTCTGCTGCAGATTTGTTGTATGTGGGTAAGGGTTAACACACCTATTCTTGTAAAATCTGTCCAAAAAAATGGAATTATTCCCAAGTTGGTTTCATGCTTTTGTAAATTACTTTTATGTAAAGAGCATGTTCTCTTTGGCCATTATGTTTTTATTATACCCCCGGTTTCGAAGGAAAGGGGGGGTAAACTATTTTACCCATGTCCGTCCATCCGTCCGTAACACTTTCGTTTCCGGGCTATTTCTCTGCAACCGCTTTTTGGAATTTGATGAAACTTCATAGGAAGGATCACCACCAAGTGTAGATGCGCATATCATGTTTGCGTTCCGGTTGGATTATTTTTCACGGAGTTATGGCCCTTTACCCCTATGTATGACTAAATTCATTTCCGGGCTATTTCTCTGCAACCGCTTTTTGGAATTTGATGAAACTTCATAGGAAGGATCACCACCAAGTGTAGATGCGCATATCGTGTTTGCGTTCCGGTTGGATTATTTTTCACGGAGTTATGGCCCTTTACCCCTATGTATGACTAAATTCATTTCCGGGCTATTTCTCTGCAACCGCTTTTTAGAATTTGATGAAACTTCATAGGAAGGATCACCACCAAGTGTAGATGCGCATATCGTGTTTGCGTTCCGGTTGGATTATTTTTTCACGGAGTTATGGCTCTTTACCCCTATGTATGACTAAATTCATTTCCGGGCTATTTCTCTGCAACCGCTTTTTGGAATTTGATGAAACTTCATAGGAAGGATCACCACCAAGTGTAGATGCGCATATCGTGTTTGCGTTCCGGTTGGATTATTTTTCACGGAGTTATGGCCCTTTACCCCTATGTATGACTAAATTCATTTCCGGGCTATTTCTCTGCAACTGCTTTTTGGAATTTGATGAAACTTCATAGGAAGGATCACCACCAAGTGTAGATGCGCATATCGTGTTTGCGTTCCGGTTGGATTATTTTTTTACGGAGTTATGGCCCTTTACCCCACCATCAGGCTATGTATGACTAAATTCATTTCCGGGCTATTTCTCTGCAACCGCTTTTTGGAATTTGATGAAACTTCATAGGAAGGATCACCACCAAGTGTAGATGCGCATATCGTGTTTGCGTTCCGGTTGGATTATTTTTCACGGAGTTATGGCCCTTTACTCCACCATCAGGCTATGTATGACTAAATTCATTTCCGGGCTATTTATCTGCAACCGCTTTCTGGAATTTTATGAAACTTCATAGGAAGGATCACCACCAAGTGTAGATGCTCATATCGTGTTTGCGTTCCGGTTGGATGATTTTTCACGGAGTTATGGCCCTTTACCCCACCATCACATATGTCTTTCAAAACATGAGTGGGGGTATCACTAGTGAGCAGTAGCTCACATATTTCTTGTTAATTCTGTAAATATATTTTCATTTAGAGAGAATGTCCATATTTCCCCCCAGGATGTTGTTGTTTGTGGGAAAGGGTAAAAGAGCCATAAGACTTTTTTTATAATGATTGGAAAAGAAATTGGATCCAAGTATAATCCCTTTACCGGATACAGACATTTGACACCTTCGTAGAAGATAACTTGACCCTTTCCCACCTGCAGACGCATTTTGACGCAATATTAGCAAACGATTTTTGAAAACATTGTGGCCAAAGGTGAAATTGCTCATGATGAGCATTTCTTTGGCCTTTGTTTTCAACATTATTAAACAATTAAGCTATCTTTTATGGAGATTTTTCAGGTTTTTGTCACCATGTTATCGAAGTTGTCAGCTGCGGAAATGTCGTATGTTGGAAAGGGTTAAAATACTTTTATGAAAAAGGAGAAATATTGCTAGAAAAAGCTTGTAATCTTTTGCCATGTTTTTAACCCTTTCCCTCATATATACACTTTCAGACGCCTCTGCAGCAGACGGCTTTTAGAAAACATAGTGACAAAAGGAGAAATTGCATAAAATGTGCAATTTTCCCCTTTTGCCACAAGGTTTACCACTTTTCGTCATAGGTTATCCATTCAAGTATGGAGATTTTCTAAGTATGAGGGAAAGGTTTAACTTATTATTAAAATTATGCTTAGACTTATTTAGATGTAGCACCCTTTACCTCACATAATTTACAGCAGATGACACTAGAAATATCAGTTCAAGTAAATAAATGATGTGATGTTCTTATTTACCTATTAAACATATTATATCACAGTTACAATTAATTTTGTTTCTTCAGGAAGCTATGTTGGTGAGCTATTAAATGAAATTATGCCCATTCTCGTGGCCAACTTCAACCCAGAGAAAGATCCAGAAGTTCGACTCAAGTTCTTCTCACTGCTGTCGAATCTTATGATGAATGCCAAGGCAACTGTCGATTCCACCGACAAATTTTCACATTTTGCTGAGATTGTTCTGCGTGACATGATTATACCGAACTGTGTGTGGAGGGCTGGTAGAGTAGCTGGAGCAATAAGGACAACAGCTGTTTCTTGTGCCTGGGCTTTGTTACAAAGTGGGGCTTTAACAAAGGAGAAGGTAATGCTGGTCAATCAATCAATTGTGTTTTTCCTCTTCGTTATTTGAATCATATATTAACTTATAAACATGTACTTGGCTCTTGTTTGACCATTTCCCTGAAAAAGCTCATGCCTATGAAGTGATGATTATATAAAACATTATTTGGAGTTGAAAAACTTTCTTATTGACATTTTCGCGAATTTAAATATTTACTTATTGATAGCTAACTTCTCTCTTGAGAAGATTTCATGGCAAAAAAAATATAAATATGGTTTAAATGTAAATGATAAAAAAACTATTCCAATATCAGTAGCATAGTGTTATTGACTGTTCATTTTTATGCTAGAAATTAAGGTTTATGAAAACATGCAATACAAAAAAAAGCTGATGATGTTTTTGATTTTGAAAGTTTACACAAGAATAAAAGATATTGTTCCATGGTTATTACTTGATTAACCATTTCCTGCATATAGACGATTTAAGACCCCTCTGCAGCAGACAACTTTTGAAAACACTGTGGCAAAGGTGAAATTGCTCATGATGAGCAATGTCACCGTTTCCACAATGTTTTCAACTTAATTTAATAATTAAACTGTCATTAATGAAGATTTTTCACATTTTTGAAAAGATGTTTTCAAAGTCATCTGCTTCAGATTGGTTGTATGTGGGAAAGGGTTTACATACTTTCATTTATACTCTGATCAACTGCTAAGGCAGGATGACACTAGGAGATCACTTCTCCATCTGTCAGTCAGTTTGTCACACTTTTACTCAGTGAGTCGTTATTGGCATTGTTCCTTCTAACACTCATTTTCTTTGTAAACAAAAACATATAGATGTTCTTTGCAAATTTGAACAGAAGACATGATTACCGATCTGTCCATTTACCACAATGTATTCTACTCTATTCAATAATAATATTTTCATTTAAAGAGACTTTACATATTTTTGTGGAAATGTATTCAAAGTACTCTTCTGCCATTTTGTTGTATGTGGGAAAACGGAAAGTGTTAAATTTGTGTTTATTTGGCAGCGCCTTTCAATCTTCTATAATAGGGGCCGAATTTAGGCTACTTCACAATTAGGAAATGCAAAAAAATTTCACAAAATTCACAAAAGAAAGGCAAAATTCACATAGCAAACAAATGAAGTGTATACTCGCATAATCCAGGAGGAAGTGCATTAAGTCATAAAGCAAAATAACATGGAAGATACCTTGCTCATAAGATTTCATAATACATCATTAATACATTGAATTTCACAAAACCAATAGGCTAGGGAGTCTTCACAAAATTGGATGGAAAGGGGTTGTTTGGTGAAGAAAATAATTTACAGATTTTACACTCCTATCTCCTCTATTACAGATGGCATCCTGCTTGGACGGCTTTGTAACTCAGATGTTGACTTGTATGGATGATGACAACAAGGGTACCAGACTGGTGGCCTGCCGGGTTATGACGAGGACATTTGAATTGAGTGGAACCAGTATTGACCAAGACAGGCTACACAATATGTACTTAGAGCTTCTGAAGCGGTTAGATGACAGTAGTAACGAGGTCCGTGTCACAGTGGCAAAAACTTTCCTCGCTTATTTGGACAGCTTTAAGGATGCCTATGATGTTAACCTCTACAGGGCTCATCTTGAAGCCATATATAAAGGGCTATTGGTGCATCTGGATGATCCAGAGGAGAATATTCAAGTTGCTATATTAGGTAGGTACATGCAATAATTGGGTATGATCATGTGGAATGACCGGTTTCTCTGTTACAGATAATGACAATAATTCGGAAAAATGAGAAATTGCTCTTCGCATTATGTTTTTAACTCTATCAAATTTTATTTTCAAATTTCCAGTTAAAACTGTTTTTCTGTGATATGTATTCTTTTTTTTTTTGAAGCAGATGACTTTAAAACTACCAAGTAAACAGAATGCTATTTAATTTATTTCATTCATATTAAAAAGGGTTTATTGTTAAGATTTCAGAATATAAATGGTGCATTTTTCTTTAACTTTTGGGTAACTGAGTTTTTTTAACCAAACCAAATAGTAAATTTCATCAATATAGAAATAAGACCTTGTTCCATCTTTATATTCCTATGCCTTCAGTTTATCTTTTCCCAGCCGCAGCCATATTTTAACTCTTTTACAGCAGACAACTTTTGAAAACATTATGGCTTGAGGAGAAAAATTGCTCATTATGATTCGCGACAATGTTTTCAACTATCTTCAATAATAACACTTAGTTGATTAGTGGAGATTTTCCATATTCTTATGCAGATGTTTTTAACCCTTAGCAGCAGATGACTTTTGAAAACGTTGTGGCCAAAGGTGAAATTGAGCAATTTCTCCTTTCGTCACAATGTTTTCGACTTTATTTAACAATTAAGCTATCTTTTATGGAGATTTTTTACGTTTTTGTCATTATGTTGACAATTTTGTTGTCTGCTGCAGTTTTGATGTATGTGGGAAATATTTAAGTATTTCGCTGCATATTTCTTACATATGGGAAAGAGTTAAACAGGTATTAGAATGATATAATATGTATATAATATATCATGTGTGAGGTACTTTTCAATTAGCTGAGTCGGTAGCGCCGCGGGCTGTCAATCAAGGGGTCGTGAGTTTGAATCCCGGCTCGGCCAACTTTCTTTCCGACTTTTGACAAAAGTCAATGCGACATACGCTATTCGTCTTCCTACAATGGGCTAATCTATGTGGAAAAGCAGCCAGTTGCTTGGGAAGATTGTTGTGTGTAGAACTGGTGTGAGAAAAAAACAGGAAACATATGAGTAGGTGAACTGGCCGCTGTGATATGAATGAGAAAATGTTAAAAACGGCATTAAACCCCAATTAATTAATCAATCAATCTTATCTTGGACCCTTTCCCACATACAGCATATCTCCAGCAGACAACATTGAACAAATATTCACAAAAATGTGAAAAATCTCTATGAGTAATAGTATAATAATAATTGAATAAAGTTGAAAACAATGTGGCAAAAGGTGAAATTGCTTGTTTATTTGTCAGCTGCAGAGGCTTCAGAAAGCATCTGTATGAGGGAAAGGCTTAAGAGAATGACTTATGTTCCCAACTATTTTTCAGGAGTTTTGAAGAAAGCTGGAAGTCTGATGCCTGGCATGATGATTCAAGAAGTAGAGACAGCTAAACATAAACACAGATCAAAGAGATACTGTGAGGAATTGGTAGAATACTTGGAAAAATTATCCACTACTGCAACATGAAATAAGGTCACTTACAGAATTGCCACACTGCCACTTGTAATTTATATTATATATATATCTGTGAACCCTGCCTAAGGAACACTGGCCCTAGTTGTTATACAACCAGCGTAGACAAAAATCAGCACTGTCTGATCGTCATTAGACTCTTATGTGGTCTTTGCAGTCATTCAATCATTATTGATGATTCTAGAGTATAGTTAATAGTCCAAATTAAAAGTGCTGTGTGGAAATAATGATCTGAAGTTGTCCTTGTACATAGTCATGGAAATGTGAGATCATACTGTCACAAAATCTTTTACTTGTGTCATACCGAGCGTAAAATTGGAATGATTCCATGCACATGATTTGGTTTACCCTGGCAGTGCAGACTTGGTGAGCAAATTGTTTTCAGTAACTAATCATTCAATATGAGTAATACCATTATGATCTATATTGTGTTCAGGTGTAATAGAATTTGGTGAAAATGCAGGCTTTGATGTATTAATTTAAGTCATAACGTTCAAAAATAGGTTTTATTTGCAATTGTTATCATTGAGGAATTAGGCCTGCTCAACAAATTAATCTTATGAGAGCCAGTGTCTATGTAATGAAAAGTTAGTTTTCCCTTTTAAATGACATGATGCTTTTGTTAGGTGCAGTTTATGTAGCGATAGTTAAGAATAAATGAATCTGAATGAATTCAGAATTGAATTGTGTGTCTGTACATAATTAAAAATAACTAAATAACTTTTATTTCATTGTTCCTTTCCTCAATGTAATTTTGCTAACTGCCTCCTTCCTAAGTGAGATCGGATGTGCTTTACTTAAAGACATGCAAAACAGTTAAAACGACTTAGTTCATATATTTATCCCAGGATGAAAGATTTCAACTCAATCACAGACCAGAGCGAGTTCTGTCAATGGGAGAGTATTTGTACTAGTTGGTAGTGACAGTAAAGCTTCATATTCATATTGGCGTGCCAATGCATAAACATATCGGCTGTATATGCCCTGGTTAAGTTTTTCTTGAAAGGTAGACGTAACACAGGGAATTTCCCCTATATATACGCTTTCTGACGCCTCTGCAGCAGACAGCTTTTATGGAAACATGGCGACAAAAGAAGAAATTAAGAAGAAATTGCTTAAAACGAGCAATTTCTCCTTTTGTCACCACGTATTCAACTGTATTCAATTATAAGTGTGTACCTTCATTTAAAGGGAATTTCTTAACTTGTTCGGCTTTGTTTTCTAAGTCGTCTACTTCAGAATTGTCGTATGTGGGAAAGGGTTAAGATACTTCAGGACAGTCCGACACTGTGGATGAAAATCACCCTGTGTATTTGCATAGTTTGATAAGGATGTACTCATCATCGCGTAAATGTGTCATCATGAAAGAACCTTCTAATAAAGAAACATTGTCAGTAATTGAAGGGATGTGTGGGGTGATTTTGATTGCACGAGGGTAACATGAGGCCAGGTCCATGTTCATACCTCGTAGCACAACTTTTATCTTTGATACACAAACATACTTTAATCAACGCTGACCGTTTGTATCATTCTGTACTCGAAAGGCTTTAAAAATATAGCATTTTTAAATATGATGAGTAGGCTATTATTCATGGCTGACTTGTTATACCTTATAATTTAAAATTATTAAATGATCCTCTGAAAACATGTTATTCAAAATATCTAGTTAAACAATGATAATGTCAAACTGTTTAAGTCAATCAAAGTAATTTCAAAAATAAAAAGGAATATTCTTAAAATTTAGAATGAAACTGTATGCATTTAACATGGTTGGTATACACGTCTTTGAAGCAACTCCTCATACAAATCTCTGTTAACCCTTTCCCACTTGTATACACATGTTGATGCATCTGCAGTACACGATGTTTGAAAACATTATTGCAAAAGCAGAAAATGCTCAAATCAACAAGGTCTACTTTTTACAATGTTTTCAACTGTATCCAATTATCACACTCTCTTGTGTAGAGATTGCCTATTAATTTACCTGGATTTTTTCAAATACGTTCGCCGCAGTTTTGATGTATGTGTAAATGGTACATAAGAGAGTCCACCAGTATCAATATCACTTCTTTGAAAGAAATGTTGCTGGTACCAGCAAACGGTAGTTGAGAAAGAATAGTCCGTGTGCGGCACGTAACATATCAAGAGCTTGGCCAAGGGTTGTTAAAAAAAAAACCAAGCTTTAACGGTGCATTTTAAGATTTTCTTTCTGTATTTAAAGCTTTCAACAAATTGTATAACAACAAAATATATACACACACAATACAGTCTACAGTTCATTCGTTCTTTCAATGAACTTAATTTCACTGAAACATACATATTTCTTTTACATATTACATATAGATTGGACAATATTCCAAGAAATGATGACTTTCTCAAAGATATTTACCAAGTAAATGTCTTTCCTACATACCACAAATCATCATTTGCATAGATTAAAATGTTTCTGATATATATATATATATATATATATGTCAAAAGTTACATTATGGGCCAAGACACAAACAAACAGACCTTCAGGATTTGCGTCCAGAGAAAATCCCAATCAACCTGCGGCGACCGGGAGTCTGATCAGAATCTTCGCTGTGCGCCATTAAGTTATTCAATGATTGACTTGGCTTTATGAGACCCGTTTGAACCAATAGAACATCCTACATAATCTGTTCTGATTTGTCAATAAATCTAAAACCGAAGGTCCGCGTTAAAGTGAGGAAGCCCATATTAAAATATAGCACAATATCAACGTGTTTAGCAAAATATGAGAGGTCGGCGTTAAAGTGACGTAGCCTATATTTAAAATAGCACAATATCGACGTGATTAGCAAAATATGAGAGGTCGGCGTTAAAGTGACGTAGCCCATATTAAAAATAGCACAATATGAACGGGTTTAGAAATAATCTGAGAGCACTGGAATTTTCGCATATTTGAGAATTGTCTGCTTAAACAGTATCTGAGATTGGAATGATAACAGTAACAGTCGAGTAATTGAGAGAAGAACTTTGAAGCGGCATGCCAAAGATTGTAAGAAAAGGTGAAGTATTGTATTTTACAAATTTCCCATTCCTCCCAACTATTTCAATAAGACTGAAGTGGAGGTGTGTCTAAATTCGAGCAAGGATTTGAAGAGTATCTGTATAATCAAGTTTCCTTTTTTCTTTCTTCCAGCGATTTATATTTTCGCTGCATGACTACACAAATATTTGAAAAAATATATACGTAGTCAAAGTTTCATAATTTTTCTACACAAGCGATGTGAAAGAATCCAAATTTTGGCACACTGTGTTCCGATTTTCTCGCCTCTCCAAAAGCCCATCCTTTCGATGTAGGTTGAGTAAGTTCCGTTATTCTCATACCTGGAAAATAAGAAATAGTATTTATTAAGAATTGAACTAACGTTCATTACAAATCGCAGGCATTTCTAGTTGGTACATTCCGGACGACTGCTAAAGACCACCTTGTTATATCAATTACCTGTCTATAGCGACCATACTTTTAGTTTCCCCAACCCACATGTTCTGTATACATGACCACCTGTGAACAAAGACCAGATTGTTCATTTCCCATGAGATCTTTGAACTTTGGTTTAACTGTGCATGTAGTAGTATGAATACGATTATTATTAAATCCACCATACAGGAAACATAGCAACAGCGCATTTACAATCGGTGTTTACTTCAGACCGAACGGTGTATCTGGTTAGAATGAACAACGTCCTATCATTCACTCTCCGAATCGTTCCGAAAGCGTCCGACACATGTTATTTGTTGAATGAAGTATGGATGCTGAGACAAACTTTATAGATATATACTTGAATCCAATAGTCTATAAATGGTGTAAATGAAACACGATCCGTTTTTACTTAACTCTTTCCTTCATACGACTATTCTGCAGCAGACGATTTGAACACATTTTGTCAAAAAATAAAAAAATCTCTATAATTGAATCGATAACCTATGACTAAAAGTGGTAAACATTGTGGCAAAGGGAGAAATTGCTCGTTTTGAGCAATTTCTTCTTTTGTCACTATGTTTTCAAAAAGCCGTCTGCTGCAGAGGCGTCAGAAAGCGTCTATATGAGGGAAATGGTTAATTGTTATCTTGTTTCACGTCGATATAAATAGCGTTTTTCAAAAAGCCGTCTGCTGCAGAGGCGTCAGAAAGCGTCTATATGAGGGAAATGGTTAATTGTTATCTTGTTTCACGTCGATATAAATAGCGTTTTGTTGACGTAAGACGGATATAAGGTAACGGTATCTATCAGATTGAATTAATTTAATCGTGCTCTCTTTAAGAAATGCGTTACTCTTGGTCCTTTTCATACCTGTTATAATTGTACAAAGAGGGCATACTCAGAGCCTATAACATTATTGTCTAACATTTCTTCAACTCTAAGATAGTGACGATTTCAACATCATTTAAACATGTACATTATTTATAATTGTTTTTTACAGTATTAAAGATGCATTAAGGAACCTGTTCTCCTCGACAGGTATTTGTGGTGAAAATTGCATAGAAAATAATTTTCCCCTCTCGCGATAAAAATTGAGAACCCATCCGTTGACTTTGGGTTTTTATAGTTTATCCGATTTAACATAGTTCAAAGTTATATTTGCATTTAAATAGTTGGTATATGATTCAAGATTATTCTCGATATAAGCATTAATGTATATATCACACACATTAGGACATTGAGACTGAGTATGTACAAGCTATCCTCAGATTCCAATGCTTGTCGTGTGTATTAACCCTTTCCCACGGACATCAAATCTGCAGCAGACGACTTTGAAAATCGTTGTGACAAAAACCTTAATTATCTCCATAAAAGATAACTTAACTGTTAAATAAAGTTGAAAACATGGTGGTCATGGGAGAAATTGCTCATCATGAACAATTTACCTTTGGCCACAATGTTTTCCAAAGTCGTCTGCTGCGTCAAAATGCGTCCGCAGGTGGGATAGGGTTAATTAATGCGAGTCCACCCGTAAGTGTTGTAAAGAGATTGATTTTATTTCATCCTTACCTTTCTTTAGAAGTAAGCAATGTGGATTTTTGTCTTTATGAGGTCTGTTAACAACGTATCGCTTGACTAAATCTCCATCATAATCTGAAAGAACAGAGCGAAAAATGAGACCATGAGTACAACAAGAACCAGCATAAGAAACATTTAAGGTTTTTGTATGCATAGTAAAACGGTTCATAATTACACCTACGACATTTTTAAAGATATTAAGGCAAAGTAGAGAATAAAACAATATGCATACTGGAAGAATTCGATCAATGTGTATCAACTAATACAAATGATACAAAGAAAGTCATATCCTTATGAATATAAATTACGAGGAAAATAATAGTTTCGAATTAACACTGAACTAAGTTGCTTCAGATGTAACGTTTGGCACGAGAAGCGGATATCCAATCATTATAGGCCTACATGTATTATTGAGATAACAGTGAGATACATGAAAAATAAAAAATAAAATTTCCGTTTAGTAGTGGAAACAGTTAACCAACCATATAACGTTTGCACTCACATTCCTGACATGTGATGTCAAATATATACCGGTTTTAAGTGACGCGTCTAGGTAAAAAAAAACATATCGTAACTTACCATAGGATTTTGTTTGGTCGTGTGTTGAATACTTTTGCATCAGTTTGGATTGTACTAACTTCAAAATGGGTTTATTGTATTCCTAAAAAATATAAAACAAAATTTATAGCTGATTTGTTTATATTTGTAAAATTCAATAGTTAATTCAAAGTAATGCTGACTATATATCGTAAACAAAACGATCCCTCGCTGTCTGAACCAAAATGCATTATATTCAAAGTACTTAAGTACTTTCAGCTGTTGGGTCGAAACATGGCCAACAATAATATAATAGAGTACTATAAGAAATGATGATGCACTGTAATTAGTTTCAAAATAACAGATACGGCAGTTTAAAAAAAAAAATCGGCATGTTATCATCCAACAGATGCGCTCTTTTAGCTATCGTCTTATTCAAATGGAAGAGAACGTATTCAATCGAGGTTAATTGATTCGAGTTGGACGGACGAAACTGGTCGGTAGTTATCTCCCTGGAATATAGAGGCGTCTCTACTGCATAAACGGACTGCATTAACAAATAAACAATCATTGTACATCAATGCATGTAAACATTCCAAAGTAATGTATTTACCATTCACATTTTAAGATCCTTTTAAAATCACAATACATTGTACATGTCAATGGGAATGGCTGTTTTTAACTCAATTTTTGCCAATTAATATTTCTTACGAAATTAACCACTCTGTCAATAGTGCATGGGCATTGTACGCAATTGCAGCAAATGACTTTTAAAGTTTTTTTGTTTTTTTTTTTAAAAGAGCAATTTCGATTTTACGAGATGTTCTATATTTTTCCTAAATGTTTTCAGTTTCGTCTTCTTATTCGATGTGGAAATTGGTCAACACTGTACCAATCAGTGAAACATGTGTGGTCGAATAAAAGCAAACAGTTTGATACTTACTTCATATTCTACGTCCGGAATCACGTGCTCATCCTTCAGTGTGTTGATAAGTGTAGGTATGTTAACTTCAGCTGATTTGATAGAACTGAAAAAAAAAATGAAAAGTTACATATGAGAATGCTTTTACACAAGTATGGTGTCAGAATGTTTCTGTTAACCCTTGCCCACCTGCAGAAGCAATTTAACGCAATAGCAGCAGAGGACTTTTGAAAACATTGTGGCCAAAGGTGAAATTGCTCATAATTGCTGCATATTTGCTATATATGTGGAACAGGATAAAACCTCGTATCCGTCTTAATATGAGCGAGCTGCGACAAAAGAAAATGGTCTTCATGCTTCTGTGGACAATGAAGAATGCGTCTGTTCGTTTAAATAGTCTCACTAAAACCCCGTATAGTGAGTGTCCTCCTGCATAAAGAAGAGACGTATTTGCTATATAACACCAAAAGTGTGTGCTACATTAAACTACAGTAACCTACATTATGCGAGGATAGAAAAAAGACCCATTTTATACAGATGTTACTCATTATCAGGGGCGTAGCTTTGCAATAATCAATGTATAGGCCGACTCATGAGAAAATCAACATTGTGGACTCTGCGTAAAGTATCGACCCGGATCACCCTAAGCATGCCACACAGACCTACCCGGATAGACACTTTTCGCCTTCTGTGGATTTTCTGTTTCAGGAATAACTACTCTATACATCTATCCACCTAAGACGGAATGTGTCGGCCGGATCAGTATGCGCGGACAGCGCATGCTGATCTGGTCGATACATTACGTAGATGTCTATCGCCGCAGCTGCATTTTGAGAACAAATGTGTAGGCACGTGCCTACAGAGACTAAATGGAGCTACGCCCCTGATTATTATGGTCGTCAGGAGGGAGCTTATGCTTTTGCTAACATGTAACATGTCTTTATTCTCAATCCTTTGTGTTTATATCTAATATGAACTATACTGATATGTTAGAACGAATTTAAATGATACTGTTTAAACCATTTAGTTCCATCTAGAGTTGTATTTATTTTAACTGAGCATTCACTGGACGCAGGGGAAATAAGATCCAAAATCGCCATACGCAGCTCATATATTATATAAACTGTTTTTACCTGTCATGTGTATCTAGTTGTTGTGTGTGTTGGTTTGCACTCCGTCTAATTGACTCTAAAGTTCGAACTACCAGATCTGTTTTTCTTATCTCTCTTTCCTTCCATGATTCTTCGAATAATTTGGATGCCTGTTGTAAATATAAGAAATTAGGAACCTATAAGATGTCTATAACGATCAATATAAGCGAGTAACTGATACACTACAGACTAAAGCTACTGATTAACCCTTCATTGTAGCAAATATACGTTACCGTTTATGTAAACACAATTCGATCCCTCTTTGTTGTTTGCAAAAAAAAAGTTTAAGATCGTCTTAGAATCGTTTAAACAATTGGTTGCTGATGAACTTGCAACTTTTGCAGTGGTGCTTTAAGATACACAATGCATCATTCAGCTGTTAGATCAGAATTTAGACATTGATCAATTCATGATTACGACGTTATCAGTACATCGTAATGGGTCCATCCGAAGATTTATTTTCTAGAGCCGATTCTCCAGACAATCAGCTGAAGATTTGGTGTAATTGAGTAAGGGTTAATTCAGACAATGATTACGATGATAGGGTTAGATTTCTTACCGATTTCAACAACAGTAGTTTGTTTTTGGCGATTCTGACAGAGTGATTATAGTCTATGGCTATCTGGGCTACTTTCTCCTCGCTGTGTTTTAAGTCTTTTCGGATCTGCGACCGTACGGTTTCACTGTTTCTGAACAGAAACTGAAGTTCTTTGTTTTCTATGTCCGCCATCATTTTGTGGTATTTCTGAATGAAACGTGGTTAATTGTTAAATCTCATTTCACAAAATCTGCGATACCTTATTATGCATGTTTTTTCTGGTAGATTCAGTTTACTTTTTAAACATGTGAACGTTATACCTTAGAATAGAATTTTGACAAGCGTAGTAACTGAACAATTTACACATCCATAGTTTGTGATCTAAATAATACTCTGTACGGTAAAGGCTTAATGAATACTTCGTTGGCTTATCAGCAAGAAGCACAAATACAGATAAAATTACGCTCATGTACAGGGTGTTTAGATATACACTGGTCGCAAATGGTATGGTTTTTCGCGTAGCGCTTCTCAATTGGAAACGATCATATCATGATCTTATAAGATGAGTGATTGATTTGTCTTTCTATATTTTACCTAAAAAAGGCCCTAGAAGTCTTTGAAAACATGAAGACAAAATTTAAAAAAAATCTAAATTAAAGGTTAAGTTATTGAACAGTTATGATAATTTCTTCTTTTGCCATGCTGTTTTCAAATGTTGTCTGCTGCTGCGTTCAAATGTTGGAAAGGGATGTTATCTTACCTCTTTGAATTTCTCAACGAGACTTTCCTGTTCTTTGAATGTATTATGTAGATCGGTGAATGCCTTCTCATGGATGTTGACGTCAAAGTCTTCCCGAACATTCGCAGAAAATCTGAAAAAAGGAATACCATAATTAAAATGCTAGTTTAAGATGCAGTTAATTAATTATTTATTATTTTTAGATACAATACTGTGTTATTGTTTAATTTGGGTTTTACGCCGCTTTCAACAATAGTTTAGTTATATCACGGCGTCTGTTCACTTATTCATAATCCCTGGGTAAACAAACCAGAACTAGGCTAGAAAATGTGCCTTGCCCAACAACACTTCACCATGACCGTCGTGGCGCGACTGGGGATCCAACCCGGGACACCCGGTTTTGAATCCCCGACGCTAACCAGTCGACCACGGCGGATTCCAGTTCCAAAACTGATTCACGACAAACGGTTGAACTATAAATTGCAGAAAAGCGTAGGTTTTTTTTTTTTTTTTAATATTTTATTTCCAAAACCGGTTAAGTACAGTATTTACATATGTGATTAATACAACGTATGGAGTACTATATAACATAAAATATCATAACATAACATTATTATTTAAAGGTTGTTATCGTCCGCGATATATACTTGTGGTTTTAGTCACGGGTTATACGTTATACGTAGAAAAGCGTAGACCTTTAGAATCGAATACCGTGGAGCCCACGACATGCACTTACTTATCTAAATCGTTGAGGTGTTTCAGATACATATCCCTCATGGTGCAGGATACGTGACCCTTCTCTGTTATGAGGTCTCTAAGTCGGGATACCACTTGCAGGAACCGTCTGTATTCTGCGAAAACGAAAAAAATCTATTAACCATCTCATTTGACATAAAAAAGCTATGGTTGTTTTACCAGTGATTTCTGAATAGTCTGCTCTGCTCATACAGCCGCTGGTCTGGTCAGAGGTTGCGTTGTACCGCTGACCATCGGAACGTATGTGTTTGGTCATCTGCCTGGTCACCTTTCACATTGTATCGACATTGTATCAAATGATTGATGAACATTTATTAACACTTTCCGAAATACAGGCGCTTTCTGGTGCTTCTGCAGCAGACTGCTTTACAAAACATTGTGGCAAAAGACGAAATTACTAATAATGTCACACTATTTTCAACCCTTTTAAATTTTTATAGTATCGTTAATAGATATTTTTCTTATTTTGTCTAGTTGTTTTCAAAGTCATCTGCTGCAAATTAGTCGTATTTGTGAAAAAATGATGATATATAATAATAGCACGTAGGCTATTGGATATGTACTTTTCAAATACACTATGCAACGTATATTGATAATAAGATCTAAAAACAACACCACATATTATTTTCTTACGATATTTTCGATTACGTAGAATGGTTTATAATATGACATAATTACCTTGGCAGTTCTTGGCTTTCAACGCAATGTGGGGACTATCGATGCGTTCTTCCAGGGCTGACAGTGTGTCCCATAGACTCCTACAATAACTGGTCTCACCGTCTACGAGTCTGTGTAATACCTTGGACCAGAATGTCGTATCGCTGCATACCCTGTAATTATAATGGTATATATTGTATAACATTATATTCAATTTAATTCAAATAATTTATTCCGGTAATCAGGCATCTGACCCATTTACACTAATATTGACAAATAATATAATTAAAATGTCACAATCCGAACAAGTTAAAATACAGAAATAGTTTCGTTGAGAGATATTCTTAACCCTTTCCCTCATACGACAATTCTGCAGCAGACGACTTTGAACGTATTTTGTCAAAACAGAAAATCTCCATAATTCAATGGATAACCTATAACAAAGAGTGAAAAACATTGTGGCAAAAGGAGAAATTGCACGTTTTGTGCAATTTCTTATTGTGTCATTATGTTTTCAAAAAGCCGCCTGCTGCAGAGGCGTCAGAAAGCGTCTATATGAGGGAAAGGGTTAAACATTGAAATAGTGACATGATAATGCATACACGTTAGCTATACAGTGTTTGCAGATACCATTCGGGCAAAAGTTTTATAGCTGCTATTTAATTCTTATAAGGCACAAGTATGCCCTTCTAGTCAAAGTTTAAACAAAATCATCTACAGCTCACTGTATGGGGTGGGGTTTTTCGAAGCAGGATAATCATTTACGGACACAATGCAGAATAAGTTCTGCTGTGAAAAGGAGCTTTTAACTAGAATGTAGACAAGATTGTAACGTCGGCCTTTTCCCCATTTCAACGAAGCCGCAGCAGACGACTTTGAAAACGTCTAGATTAAAATATGGACAATTTCTATAACTATTAACAATTGTAACATTGTGGAAATTTGATCGGATTAACCTGCGCATAATGTTGGTTTTGTCGTGAAACGGCTCATATGTATTTATATGTTTGGTAGCAATGACATACCTGACAGCCCGATCGCAAGGTCCTTTAAATAACGTAAAACACTCCATATTATCCGTAAGCATTAACTCCTCGTTCACACAGCTGCTATCTCTCACTCGATCCATGATTTTACAACCGACTAAGAATATATATCAAATTCGAGGAAGCCACTTCTTCACCGCTACCTTTATTAAGGTCCTAGCTTTGTTGTCGCGCTATAGAGTTAATGACTCAAACTGCGGGAGTAGAAAAAAGTAACGTATATATTGCTGGCGGCGTGAGGAATCGGTGTTTGATATGGCATCCTAATCTTTGACGACAAACTGTAAACAACAGATGGAGTATATCACACCTTTTTAACCAATCTGTAATTGATTAACACATCTGCTTGTTTGATGGGTGTAATGACACGTGATTAATTATTGAACACTCTGATTGCATAAGCTACCATAATTGAATTGTTAAAACAATGATGCTGCTTATCGTTTTCAACTTTACCTAACTTATCCTAATTGTACTTTTTTTTTCCTTCACGAAATTTGTTTACTCAACCTTAAATGCCAACACATGTAATTCCACCATTACATTTAATTGTTCGATTCTTTGCTTATTTTTGATTATTTGTTAATCATATTTATTTACTTTGTATTCACTTTTCCGTCTTTGCCATATTTGAATTGTAAATGGCTAAAGGCAATGTACTTGTACGTTGCTAATAAAATGTATGTTAAAATTAACCCGTTCCCACTTTATCTTTTACATAACATAACCTTATTTAGCATTACAAAGAGCATACTTAGAGCCAACTCAAATATAAACATTTAACATATTATGAGGTTGTGTGTATTAACAGTAAGTCTATTCCAACATGTTGGGGTTAAAATACAGAAATAGTTTCGTTGAGAGATATTCTTAACCCTTTCCCTCATACGACAATTCTGCAGCAGACGACTTTGAACGTATTTTGTCAAAACAGAAAATCTCCATAATTCAATGGATAACCTATAACAAAGAGTGAAAAACATTGTGGCAAAAGGAGAAATTGCACGTTTTGTGCAATTTCTTATTGTGTCATTATGTTTTCAAAAAGCCGCCTGCTGCAGAGGCGTCAGAAAGCGTCTATATGAGGGAAAGGGTTAAACATTGAAATAGTGACATGATAATGCATACACGTTAGCTATACAGTGTTTGCAGATACCATTCGGGCAAAAGTTTTATAGCTGCTATTTAATTCTTATAAGGCACAAGTATGCCCTTCTAGTCAAAGTTTAAACAAAATCATCTACAGCTCACTGTATGGGGTGGGGTTTTTCGAAGCAGGATAATCATTTACGGACACAATGCAGAATAAGTTCTGCTGTGAAAAGGAGCTTTTAACTAGAATGTAGACAAGATTGTAACGTCGGCCTTTTCCCCATTTCAACGAAGCCGCAGCAGACGACTTTGAAAACGTCTAGATTAAAATATGGACAATTTCTATAACTATTAACAATTGTAACATTGTGGAAATTTGATCGGATTAACCTGCGCATAATGTTGGTTTTGTCGTGAAACGGCTCATATGTATTTATATGTTTGGTAGCAATGACATACCTGACAGCCCGATCGCAAGGTCCTTTAAATAACGTAAAACACTCCATATTATCCGTAAGCATTAACTCCTCGTTCACACAGCTGCTATCTCTCACTCGATCCATGATTTTACAACCGACTAAGAATATATATCAAATTCGAGGAAGCCACTTCTTCACCGCTACCTTTATTAAGGTCCTAGCTTTGTTGTCGCGCTATAGAGTTAATGACTCAAACTGCGGGAGTAGAAAAAAGTAACGTATATATTGCTGGCGGCGTGAGGAATCGGTGTTTGATATGGCATCCTAATCTTTGACGACAAACTGTAAACAACAGATGGAGTATATCACACCTTTTTAACCAATCTGTAATTGATTAACACATCTGCTTGTTTGATGGGTGTAATGACACGTGATTAATTATTGAACACTCTGATTGCATAAGCTACCATAATTGAATTGTTAAAACAATGATGCTGCTTATCGTTTTCAACTTTACCTAACTTATCCTAATTGTACTTTTTTTTTCCTTCACGAAATTTGTTTACTCAACCTTAAATGCCAACACATGTAATTCCACCATTACATTTAATTGTTCGATTCTTTGCTTATTTTTGATTATTTGTTAATCATATTTATTTACTTTGTATTCACTTTTCCGTCTTTGCCATATTTGAATTGTAAATGGCTAAAGGCAATGTACTTGTACGTTGCTAATAAAATGTATGTTAAAATTAACCCGTTCCCACTTTATCTTTTACATAACATAACCTTATTTAGCATTACAAAGAGCATACTTAGAGCCAACTCAAATATAAACATTTAACATATTATGAGGTTGTGTGTATTAACAGTAAGTCTATTCCAACATGTTGGGGTTGGAATGTATGGACTGTAAAAGTCGTTTTAACAAATCAATATAAACTTAAGTTTTCAAGTGTTTTAAAAACATTGGGAAAAGAACAAGCATATCAAGTATAACTGGCATATGCTTTATGTTGTACATTAGTGGTTTTTGGAGATATACTTAGCTGTTTCTCATACAACTCCATAAGGCTCTAATTACCTGGGTAAAAATAGCAATAGTTTGGTGCACAACACAACAGAGCTGCTGCAGCAGATGACGTTTGAAAACATTGTGTAAAAAGGAGAAATTGTTATATTTGGCAAGATGTTTAGGAAGCCGTCTGCTGCAGTTTTGTTTAAAGTGGGAAAGGGATAACACATTGTTTATAGATTTAAGCATTGTTTTTGACACATCTCAAGCACATAATTATGGCGATCTTGGAAACATACATAGACTAGGTGCATGCTTTTCATATCGTCTTAGGCCCACTTAACTTCATTGACGCAAATGTGCGTTGGTGTCAGATGTATGCACCCGTATCAATCTTAAATTTGATTAACAAGAGACATGTCTCTGAATTAACACTTTCCAACTTAGAGACGCTGTATGACGCCTCTGCATCAGTCAGCTTTTTTGAAAACATGGCGACAAAAGAAGAAATTGCTCAAAAAGAGCAATTGTTTTCTTTTGTCACCATGTTTTTCAATTCGATTCAATTATTGTACTTTCATTTAAAGGGATTTTCCCCCAAAAAAATCGGGTATGTTTTCAAAGTCGTCTGCAGCGGATTTGTTGTATGTGGGAAAGGGTGAACTGTGCACTCTGGTGTAATCAGTCGCGCAGTGATTTGTAAAATAACTTTAATCAATCTCTAGGTACACATTTACATGCTTGTTGATGTATGTGGGAAGGGATTAACTGTGCACTCTGGTGTAATCAGTCGCGCAGTGATTTGTAAAATAACTTTAATCAATCACTAGGTACACATTTACATGCTTGTTGATGTATGTGGGAAGGGATTAACTGTGCACTCTGGTGTAATCAGTCGCGCAGTGATTTGTAATATAACTTTAATCAATCTCTAGGTACACATTTACATGCTTGTTGATGTATGTGGGAAGGGATTAACTGTGCACTCTGGTGTAATCAGTCGCGCAGTGATTTGTAAAATAACTTTAATCAATCTCTAGGTACACATTTACATGCTTGTTGTTGTATGTGCGAAGGGATTAACTGTGCACTCTGGTGTAATCAGTCGCGCAGTGATTTGTAAAATAACTTTAATCAATCTCTAGGTACACATTTACATGCTTGTTGTTGTATGTGCGAAGGGATTAACTTGCACTCTGGTGTAATCAGTCGCGCAGTTATTTGTAAAATAACTTTAATCAATTTCTAGGTACACATTTACATGCTTGTTGTTGTACAACATGTGGTTATGACAAAAACGTCAAACGAAATATTGTCACGTGATCACAATGGTAACGGTGTCCACAGTAGAAGAATCATGTTGATGGGTGTACTCATTTATCTATGAGGGACAGGGTATCCAAATATAAACGTGTACAAAAATCAATCTTAAGAGTGGCGTATATTCGAAGGAAAATCTCATTCAATAAGTTTCAGTCTTTAATTTGGGCAAAACAGAAAAAACATTTTTTAAAAGGAGACAAATTGCAAATGGTTAAATTTCTCTTCTTTCCCAATGCTTTTCGTTTTAACTAAGCGATACGAAGTTTTGTATTCATGTTTCTAATACATTTTGTTGGTGCAAATGTATGCACGGGTATCAGTTTTTTGGAAGGTGATTATTATGTAATAATAATCTTCTTCCTATGGGATTGCACACCTTAATGGAATATGCCATATAACACACATCCTCTCTATAAACTATATGATCTCTTCATACATACGCTAGTCAATATAGTTCGCAAAAAATCAATGTAAATTCATACTTTAAGTGTTTTCATGTACAATCAGTTTGATGTAGAAACTGGTTTGGACAATTAAATTTTCAAACAATTCATGTTTTTGTGGCTTTGAAAATTAAAATTGATTTTGATTTTCCAAATACACATCTTTCTGTGGTAAACATTGTTACCTGTATATTCTTACGCGCCACGCTTTTGTGAACAACACCGATACACCGGATCAGATATACATTACACGAACTAGGTCAATTCGAGGACATACCGTGTCGTAAGGTAGTTTCCCCAAAATATGCTAATCTATCCTTAATTACGACTTTCAGTTTTGTTCTTTATATTTCCTCTAGCATATTCATTTATAGGTTTTTACATCAGTTATATATATATTATATGTATATATATATTTACTAATTGAAACGTTGTGGGAAAAAAGGAAAAAAATCCCTCTCAGATATTTTCAAAATCGTCTGCTGCATTTGGAGTCCTGGGATAAATTTCTTATGTTTTGTTACAATGTTGTCAATAGTTGTGTGCTAGGGAGAAATGTTAGTTATCTGGTAATTCACGAATGGTGTGTTCTCCCGAACGACTACTCGACTAAATATGTATAAGGGGATTAGGGGGGGCATTCTAAATGGTAAATTACAGAATGATTATATAAAAAGGATTGATTGATTAGGCTTTAACGCCGTTATCAACAATGGTTCAGTCATATCACGGCGGCCAGTTCACCTATTCATGTGTTGTCTGGCTTTCTCACACAAGTAATCCACACAACATTCTTTCCAAGCAACTGGCTTCTTTTCCAAATAGACTGTTAGCCCATTGGTGAAAGATGAATGACGCTTGTCACAATGACAGAAAGAATGATGGCCGAGCTTCGATTCGAACTTACAAATGCTTGATTGACAGCCCGCGTCGCTACCGACTGATTTACCGGAGGAAAGTTGAAAGATGTGGAAATCACTTTTCCTGAATTGGTATGGTAAAATCGAACTCATGCATACTGGATAAGCACCCAAACATGTTGCCTCTTTAGATATTGTAGCTCTTGAAACAAAATGTTGTGGGAAAAGAAGCCTTTGGTTTTAATATGCATTGGGTGTTTTTTTTTTAACAATTCGTTTCATTCAATCAGATTTTATCCGAATATCTAATTGTTTTAAATTGTAAAATATTTGGAAGTGTTTGAATCCACGCTTGACGCGTTATACACATCAAATCAAATTATTTCTATAAAAATCTGATCATCGTGAGTTGTCATGATATTATTTAGATTTTACAACACTTTCTTAATGTTTTTGTTATGTGAGAATTGATTTAAATTGAGGGCACACCTATACTTAATTAAGCTTTCATGCAAGGAGAAAACATTACGTTCTACGTTGTATCCTCATTCAGACACAGTTTATCGAACATTGTTGCAAATGTAAAATTAATTCATGTTTTCATATTTTCATTCATAGCACTTGTATACGTTCATTCATAGCATTCGTTCACTTGTGAAAAGCAAATTTGAAAGACAGTGGCTGTCATAGATTTTTTTTATGACGAGCAAGTTCTCCTATTGTTACAATGTTTTTATATATTTATGTTCTCACTTTTGTAATGTTTAATATTAAATGTACTTGCTCTTCAAATTTGGAAGAAATAAAGAATATCTATCTATATATCTTTGTCCTTATACAGACGCATAGAAAGATTGTATTAGCTATTGACGGATATGACTGAATGTTATTCTTTCCTGTACTTTTCTGTCTAAATATGAAAAAATGCTTTCTATATTTTTTACAAATATTTCTCTCTATATTTTTTACCAAAAATATATTTTGTTTCAATGCAATTTCTAAATGAATTGTATGTATGCAATACTCCTCACTTCTTGATAGTGTTTGCTAACTATTGTGAATATAATATAATGTCCAGCTGTCAACAATTTTGAAGTTTTATTCTTTCTTTCTTATTGTATTCTACTGATGAAGGCGTTCTTCCATTTGTTTGATTTATTCTTTTTATACAATTTTACCTATTCCGAAACTGCAGCAAAATAAAGAAGTTTTAAAGACTTAAATTCTTTCATTCATTTATTTTCCAACATATTTGCTCTCGTTTGTTCCTATCCATATATCCTAGCCATGATCTGTTCATACCTTGCATACAATGCATTATCCCATCTGCACCTGGCTGACATCACTCTAAAATCACCTTCCAGCAGTACTTTCAGTACTTTGATTATAAAAATGTTTAACTATGCACTCTGGTGTTATTTTCATTTCCCCCAAACTATAACATGTTCCACAATGTAAATTAAGATTATTTGAGCCACTCCATGGGCAGATTGTCATGATGGCTTATTGTGAACAGTGTAGATCCATCTGCCTGTACATCAATATAATCTGACTAAGAGCTACACTGCTCACATAACTGAGCCGAACCACGAGAAAACCAACATTGTGGACTCTACGTAAAGTACCGACCCGGATCAGCCTAAGCATGCCGCGCAGTCTAACCCTGACAGACACTTTTCGCCTCCTGTGGGTTTTTCTGTTTCAGGAATAATTACTCTATACCTCTATCCCCTTGAGACGGTATGATCTGGGTCGACATATTATGCAGAGGCCATAATTTAGTTTTATCGTGGGACGGCTCATATTATCTACACAATCTTGGTAGAAGCGTTCGCAAATTTGTCTAGATTCCGATGCGACGGGCAGATCGACAGTGTGATCTGAACATACGCTGTACCTTTTCCCACCGACGGGCTGATTTAATATTTCGGACACAATGAAATACTTTTTGACAGATTGTTTGTAAGTTACCAAAACTACTGGTCACTGTATTGTCACCAGCGGGTCAGCCGTATTGCCCAACCTCACAATCCTGATGAGCACCAAGGAGGGAAAGCCATTTCTAATGTTTTTGGTATGACCCGACCGGGGATCTAACCCGCGACCTTCTTCACTCGAGGCGTATGTTTTACTATTACACCACCGATGCGGTTTGACAGACTGAATACCTATACAGTCCCTAAACATTAGAGATGACTACGACTCGAATCTCCGTCGCCTGGGTCCGAAGGCGAACCGCGACTTTGTACGATCTAGCCCGCTAACACGACAGTATATAAGTGTCTGTTTATCCCTTGGCCACATGAAACAAATCTGCATCAGGCGACCTTGAAAATAGTTATCAAAATTATTGAAAAGCACAATAAATGAATATTTGCATTTTATGAGTAATTTTTCCTTTAGTCACACTATTTTGGAAAGCCATCTACTGCAAATGAGTCAGAACGCGTCTGTACGTGGGAGAAGGTTACACTTTATGCAACTCGAATTATTGCTTTGAACATGTCATTTGGTAGACAGTTGAAACCATTGTAAGATAGGGAAAACATTTTTTTAAAGCAACTATCCTCTTTCCGACAATCTTTTCAGAAGTCGTCAAATGACGCTTTATCAGGAAAGGGATAAACCATTACTCATTGGCCAAATTGCTACGATTTAGAGTGGCCAGTATAATGGGAGGGCATCAGTATTGATTGGAGTTTAACTTCGTTTTTAATCATATTTCAGTTATATCACGGAGACCAGTTCACCTTATGTGTGCTTCCCGCCTTTCTTGCTTCTGTGCTACAAATAACATTCTTCACAGACAAGTGGCTTACTTTCCACAAACACTATTTAGTACAGGCATTATATGACATGACCTCACGCAAATTGCAACAGAAACTCTTTCGACTGGTTTATTCTCATAAATATGTCCTGTATAACATATCAAAAGTCCTAAGGAATCCAAGTTGTGGAAAGTATTAAAAAGTACTGAAATCGGTGATGGCATTTTCCCACCAATGTTAAAAAAGTGATTTTTGCATGTCTGCTTGTCTGATGCCCACACAAAGGGTTCAGTACTATCCACAATCTACCCGAAACTTTGGTTACGTGAGACATGAAGTTGGATGCAGTACAGTGCATGTTCGAAAGAAAATTCACAACAAATTGAAGTGATTTGCGAAATTCATGTGAAATTCAGAATTAATTGCAAAAACGGTCAAATTGAACGTTGCAAAAATGTGCAATCAGTGAAATTCATGTGTAGTTATTTGGCACAGTTACTGTAGTTTAAAAATGAATAATCATTTTTTTTATTGCAGTGCCATAACATCCTGAACAATGAGTGACTCTACAAGATGTGCCATTTGTAAGGACCCTGTAAAGGGAGCAGAATAGCCACCATCCACCCTTACTGAAAAGGGGAGTGACGCCATCAACCAAGCAAGTACATCCCGAAATGATGACATTCATACATCACCTTGGGAACTGGTTCATCAAGTTCGCATGTGCGACTACGTTCAGCTGATAAGAAGGGGTTCCATTATGACAGAGACTGTCTGTTCTGTGGGAGGTCAGCACATGTTGGGACCAAGAGGAAGAGTTTTGATTGGACTGTATTTTCAGTGAGGACAGTTGGGTTCAAGGAAATGCTCTTGACATATTGTAATGAAAGAGGAGATGTCTGGGCAGACATAGTGAAAGGTAGTGTGTTGCATGTGCATGACCTTCCTGCTGCAGATGCAGTGTATCGCCAAGTGTGTAGCGTCAATTTCCCTCTGGTTGCAGTAGATGGATATGGTAGACATACTGCGCAAGTTTCTGAGAGCAGAACGTACCGGAAACTTGGCACTGCACATTGAGGCAATATCAGAAATGCTTCCTTTCATGGCATCATCTAAGGAACAATCTCTATACGAAATCGACTCGGATCTATGTGCAAGCTTAAGGTGGAACATCCAGATGTCTACCAGATTTAAAGAAGGATACTATGTGGTCAGAAGAAGTGATCGCCTATGGCCTTTCAGTAGATCTCATCATCGAGCAGGTGCTGATGAGGAGTATGAAGACCAGTGTTGGCCTCACAAGACGGCGAGGGATGACAGAGCAGCAGCGTGTAACATGACTCCTCGCTATGCCAGCTTGCGCTGAAGTCAACAATGCCATGCAAACGTTAACGGGAGATAACTACAACACTGATGAGTAGAACAAAGACATGACAGATGCAGATGTCATCTGGGCCCTCCTCATACCTGACCTTCAAGGGATCACAGGTCAAGTTCAGTACGTGCTGGATGGTGGAGCACTTGTTCAGCGCATCCTATTCAAACGTGGATCCACATACAATTACCCTCGCAGGTTGTACACTGAGTACGTCACACAGAAGTATGGAGAGGCAATTGTTGTGTTTGAGGGAACACCCACAAAGGACATGACACATCAGAGACGAGCAGGTGGGAGGACTAGAGCAACCGTGACTTTTGATGAGGACATGCCTGTTACAATGAAGAAAGAGAAGTTCCTCGCAAACAACACAAACACGCAATAGTTCATCAACATGCTCAGTGGCCACCTGCAGAAGAAAAACTGTCAGACGTATCATGCCCCAGGCGATGCTGATCTCCTTACAGTGCAGAAAGCAGTGGAGTCTGCAACCACAACAAACACTGTGCTCATTGGTGATGATACATATCTGCTCATACTCCTCATCTACCATACCAACCTCGAGTCACATGACCTCTTCTTCCAACCTGAGCAAAAGAAGCGCACGAAGAACCCACGTGTCTGGAACATCAATACTCTCAAGCAGCAGCTGGGTCCCCTGTATGCACTCACATCCTCTTCGTATTGGTAAAGGAGCCGCCGTCAAGAAATTCATAACCAGTTATGACTTCCGTAAGTAAGCTACAGTGTTCGGCACCTCGTCAGCTTCCACAGCAGATGTTGTGACAGCAGGGGATAAAGCATTGGTGTGCCTGTACAATGGGAAGCCTGGGGGGACTCAACTTACTACGGTACAACCGTTTTTGTGACTACTAGCACTTCTCATGTACAGCCACAGAGCCTACCACCAACCTCAGCAGCAGCAAAATATCACAGTCTCCATGTGTACTACCAGGTGCAGCAGTGGAAGGGAACCGTAGATGAACTCCTGCCACAAGACTGAGGATGGAAAAAGAGTGAAGCGATGCTTTTTCCTGTCCAAACTGACCTACCACCAGCTCCACAGGAACTCCTGCAGGTCATCAGATGCAGATGCAAGACAGATTGCAGCAGCCTGAGGTGCACACGTAAGAAGCATAACACTGAGTTCTCTGTTGCATGTAGCAATTGCAAAGGATCAGGATGTGCTAATTCATTTCTGTAGGCTGAATGTGATAACGATGAATTCGAAGATTATGAAAACAGCGACTGAGCAACCAGACAATGTCTGACATCTTAACAATTGATGTTGCCTTATATAGTATAATAGTGATGTTACTTTAAAATACTGTCTTATGAAGCACACGACTTCTTGTTGTTATGCATTATTATTTGTGCTGAACATCAGTGCATGCACTATTAAATTATATATGGCAGGCCATTATAAATGGATGTAAATCATCCAGGACACTATAGGTCTTATCTGAAGGCACTGGTCATCTCTATAATAAAATCAGACCATCTTCCTATGTAAACATGTGTATAGCATTAAATATATTGTTAGAACGTCGCTAAATATCCCATTATAAAGTAGCAAAAAGTGGTACCAGAGTACGGTTAAGAAACTTCTTTTTTTAAATAATTTCCACCACGTGGATTCCTTAGGATTTTTTATTTGTTATAGATGACACTTTTATGAGTAATAAACATTTTTCAGATATTGTGTTGCAATTTGTGAGGTTCAGCCCTTATTTATCACAAAATGCTTGTACTAATTTAGAATATAGGTATAAGACAACTGTCGTTAGTTACACTGACTTACAACTTATCGGAACAAATGAATGACAGAGTCGTGGTTTGACGGCCATAATTGGCCTTTTATGTTTAAACTTTAAATCCTACTCCCTCACGCAGAGGTAAACAATATAGATGTTCAGATCACTGTTGTTTCAGAAAAAATGTTGTCAAAAAGGCAACGGGTGAAATACAAGAACAATCTTCTATACGATACCAACAAAATCGGTCAATAATCACCATTGTCTTGACCACAATGAAAAACGCAACCATCTTGGATCAACTACATATAACGTACCTTTCGCACTTTTCATCTTTATACTTATATGTGCAAGTATTTTTTATCCCCATAACCAGGAACACAGATCTACATTCCTTTCATAAATTTGGATGTAGGGAGGGGCATAATAACCGATGTCGAACAACCTCCCGAGTGCCGAAACCATCTGGTTGAACAACCTCCGATGTCGAACAACCTCTAATTTAAAACAACCTCTCGAGTTTTGAAACTCAATGGTTGAACATCTCTAATTTCAAACAACCTCTCGAGTTTCGAAACTCCCTGATTGAACAACCTCTTATGTCGAACAATTTCTCGAGTGTTGGAACGCCGTGATTGAACAACCTCCAATATCAAACAACCTCTCGAGTGTCAAAACTCCCTGGCTGAACAACCTCTTGAGTGTCAAAACGCCTGAATGAATAATCTTTTGAGTGTCGAAACTCCCTGGTTGAACAAATTCTCGAGTGCCTAAACAACCTCTCGAGTGTCAAAATTATATGGCTGAACAACCTCTTAAGTGTAGAAACCCCCTGGTTTAACCATCTCTCGAGTGTCAAAACGACCATATTGAATAACCTCTTGAGTGTAGAAACCCCCTGGTTGAACAAACTCTCGAGTGTCAAAACTCCCTGGTTGAACAACCTCTTGAGTGTCGAAACCCCCTGGTTTTACAACCTGTTGAGTGTAGAAACTCCCTGGTTGAACAACCGCTCGAGTGTCGAAACTCCCTGATTAAACAACCTCTCAAGTTTCGAAACTCCCTGATTGAACAACCTATCGAGTCTCAATACTCCCTTGTTGAACAACATATCGAGTGTCGAAACTCCCTGGTTGAACAACCTCTCGAGTGTCAAAACCCCCTGGTTGAACAACCTCTCGAGTGTCGAAACTCCCTATTTGAAAAACATCTCGAGTGTCGAAACAACCTCCAATATCGATCAACCTATTGAGTGTCGAAAACTCCCTGGTTAAACAACCTCTCGAGTGTCAACCCCTCCTTGGTTGAACAAACTACAATATCGGACAACCTCACGAGCGTCAAAAATGCCTGACTGAACATTTCAAATGTCAAACAGCCTCTCGAGTATCGAAACTATCGATTGACAACCTCCAATATCGAACAACCTCTTGAGTGTCGAAACTCCCTGGTTAAACAACAGCTCAAGTGTCGAAACATCCAATATCGAACTACCTCGAGTGTCAATATTCCCTAGTTGAAAAACCTCTCGGGCGTCGAAACTCACTGGTTGAACAACCTCATGAGTGTCAAAACCCCCCTGTTGAACAACCTCATATGTCGAGCAACCCCCTGGTTTAACAACATCTCGAGTGTCAAAACCCCCTGGTTGAACAACCTCATGAGTGTCAAAACTACCTGGTTGAACAACCTCTTGAGTGTAGAAACCCCCTGGTTGAACAACCTCTCGAGTGTCAAAACCCCCTGGTTGAACAACCTCTTTGAGTGTCAAAACTACCTGTTTTAACAACCTCTCGAGTGTCAAAACCCCCTGGTTGAACAACCTCTTGAGTGTCAAAACTACCTGGTTGAACAACCTCTTGAGTGTAGAAACCGCCTGGTTGAACAACATCTCGAGTGTCAAAAACCCCTGGTTGAACAACCTCTTGAGTGTCGAGACCCCCTGTTTGAACAACCTCTCGAGTGCAGAAACTCCCTGGTTTAACAACCTCTCGAATGAACATTTTCGAATATCGAACAACCTATTGAGTGTCAATAATCCCTGGTCGAACAACCTCCAATGTCCAGCAAGCTCTCGAGTGTCGAAAGCCCCTGGTTGAACATCTCCAGTGTGAAAACTCCCTGGTTGAACAGCCTCCAATGTCGAACAATTTCTCGAGTGTCGAAATTCCCTGGTTGAACAACCTCTTTAGTGTCGGAACTCCAAGGTTGAACAACCTCAAACGTCGAACAATTTCTCGAGTGTCAAAACTCCCTGATTGAACAACCTCTCGAGTGTAGAAACTCCCTGGTTGAACAACCTCTCGAGTGTCAAAACTCTCTGATTTAACAACCTCTCGAGTGTAAAACCTCCCTGATTGAACAACCTCTCGAGTGTGAAAACTCCCTGATTGAACAACCTCTCGAGTGTCGAAACTCCCTGGTTGAACAACCGCTCGCGTGTCGAAACTCCCTTATTAAACAACCTCTTGAGTGTCAAAACTCCCTCATTAAACAACCTCTCGAGTGTCAAAACTCCCTGATTGAACAACCTCTCGAGTGTCAAACATCCCTGATTGAATAACCTCTCGAGTGTCAAAACTCCCTGATTGAACAACCTCTCGCGTGTCGAAACTCCCTGGTTGAACAACCTCTCGCGTGTCGAAACTCCCTGGTTGAACAACCTCGCGTGTGTTGAAACTCCCTGGTTGAACAACCACTCCTGTGTCAAAAACCCCTGATTGAACAACCTCTCGAGTGTCGAAACTCCCTGGTTGAACAACCTCTCGTGTGTCGAAACTCCCTGATTGAACAACCCTCGAGTGTCGAAACTCCCTGATTGAACAACCTCTCGAGTGTCAAAACTCCCTGGTTGAACAACCTCTCGAGTGTCAAAACTCCCTGGTTGAACAACTGCTCGCGTGTCGAAACTCCCTGATTGAACAAGCGCTCGAGTTTCGAAACTCCCTGATTGAAAAACCTCATTAGTGTCGGAACTCCAAGGTTGAACAACCTCAAACGTCAAACAATTTCTCGAGTGTCGAAACTCCCTGATTGAACAACCTCTCGAGTGTAGAAACTCCCTGGTTGAACAACCTCTCGAGTGTCAAAACTCCCTGATTTAACAACCTCTCGAGTGTCAAACCTCCCTGATTGAACAACCTCTCGCGTGTCAAAACTCCCTGATTGAACAACCTCTCGAGTGTGGAAACTCCCTGGTTGAAAACCGCTCGCGTGTCGAAACTCCCTTATTAAACAACCTCTTGAGTGTCAAAACTTCTCATTAAACAACCTCTCGAGTGTCAAAACTCCCTGATTGAACAACCTCTCGAGTGTCAAACCTCCCTGATTGAATAACCTCTCGAGTGTCAAAACTCCCTGATTGAACAACCTCTCGCGTGTCGAAACTCCCTGGTTGAACAACCTCTCGTGTGTTGAAACTCCCTGGTTGAAAACCGCTCGCGTGTCGAAACTCCCTTATTAAACAACCTCTTGAGTGTCAAAACTTCTCATTAAACAACCTCTCGAGTGTCAAAACTCCCTGATTGAACAACCTCTCGAGTGTCAAACCTCCCTGATTGAATAACCTCTCGAGTGTCAAAACTCCCTGATTGAACCTCTCGCGTGTCGAAACTCCCTGGTTGAACAACCTCTCGTGTGTTGAAACTCCCCGGTTGAACAACCACTCCCGTGTCGAAACTCCCTGATTGAACAACCGCTCGAGTGTCGATACTCCCTGATTGAAAAACCTTCTGAGTGTCAAAACCCCCCGATTGAACAACCTCTCGAGTGTCGAAACTCCCTGGTTGAACAACCTCTCGTGTGTCGAAACTCCCTGATTGAACAACCCCTCGAGTGTCGAAACTACCTGATTGAACAACCTCTCGAGTGTCAAAACTCCCTGGTTGAACAACCTCTCGAGTGTCAAAACTCCCTGGTTGAACAACTGCTCGTGTGTCGAAACTCCCTGATTGAACAAGCGCTCGAGTTTCGAAACTCCCTGATTGAAAAACCTCATGAGTGTCAAAACCCCCCTGTTGAACAACCGCTTATGTCGAGCAACCCCCTGGTTTAACAACATCTTGAGTGTCAAAATCCCCTGGTTGAACAATCTCATGAGTATCAAAACTACCTGGTTGAACAACCTCTTGAGTGTAGAAACACCCTGGTTGAACAACCTCTCGAGAGTCAAAACCCCCTGGTTGAACAACCTCTTGAGTGTCAAAACTACCTGTTTGAACAACCTCTCGAGTGTCAAAACCCCCTGGTTGAACAACCTCGTGAGTGTCAAAACTACCTGGTTGAACAACCTCTTGAGTGTAGAAACCGCATGGTGTAGAAACTCCCCGATTGAAAAACCTTCTGAGTGTCAAAACTACCTGGTTGAACAACCCGTGAGTGTCAAAACCCCCTGGTTGAACAACCTCCGATGTCAAACTTGAGAAATTAGGCAGACACTAGGTGCCAACTCGTGTTTTATACATAAGCGTTTTTTATAAAAAGCCAGCCTGTGATAATATTAAATAGAAGTAGTACATCAGCAGTTCTGATCGTTAATTTGACCAATCAGAACTGCTGCTTCGATTTTTTCAAAAGACATAAGTTCAAGGAAATGCTTTGATTTAAACACTGTATTCAACTTTTCACATGTACGGGCCATCGCGAGTCCACTGTACATTATTTTAAAAGGTGGAATTGTACCTATAAAATGACGTCGTTTTTGTGACAATAACAGTCTGGTTAAAGAAATCGCTATATTTCTCGTTGGCTGAATACCGCTTTAACGAGCTAGTGATGGTGATCACTTTAACAAAACTATCATTGTGAAAAAGGTTTGAGGAAGTTATGGCCCAAACACATATGGCCCACTGCATTTATGGCCCATAAATGAAATATATAGTGGTAATTATAATACCCTGGAGGTGGTATTAAAACAACTTACAGGTGACTGTCAATAACCTTTTATTAGATTGTGTATTATATGAAATTGCACTTTTATAAGAACTGAATTGAATAAATGAATATTATGTATTTTTATTTATATAATATATTTGATTTATCTTATTTTCATAATAAGCCTAAGTGATAATTAAAAAAAAGTCCAGGGTAATATCAATTACCTTTTTTTCAAAGGTCTGATTCCACCTTAATGACAACATATAAATATCAACAATTTCGTGTAACTGATTTATGTGCATGATGCATAAACCAATAGGGTTTCGTTCGGTTAATAAGATATTAGTTGCCAGTGTTTCGCTTATGTTGCCTCTCAATCTCTCAAATTCCTGCGATACACATACAAGTTTAGTTATGATGTAGTGATTTAACACTGTTTTCATTTTTTGTGTAATATCACCCCGGCCAGTTCAACCTACCCATGTGCTTCCTGGCTCTCTCATACCATTACTCCACACAACAGCCTTTTCACACAGACTGTTAGCCGATTAGAGCATGAAGAATGATACTGGTCACATAGACTTTTGTCAAAAGTAAGAAATAATGTTGGCCGAGCTGCTGTTTGAACTCACAGCCCCTGTATTGACAGCCTGCGTCGTTGCTATCTGAGCTACAGGGGCCCAAATTCTGTTGAAAGTAATTTGTTTTACTGTCTTATTTGTCGGAAAATGAATTATCAATGACAAGATGAAACATATAGACTATAAAATAATTCATTTAAAAAATAATACTTGTAAATGTAATAAAAACGATATAACATATACACCAGTTAAGTGTAAAATGAAAAACGTAATATTGCAGCATGAACCCTTTCCCTCATACAACAATTCTGCAGCAGACGACTATGAACATATTTGTCAAAAAATAAAGTCTATATAATTGAATGAATAACCTATGACTAAAAGTGGAAAACATTGTGGCAAAAGGAGAAATTGCTCGTTTTGAGCAATTTCTTCTTTTGTCACTATGTTTTCAAAAAGTCGTCTGCTGCAGAGGCAAAGGGTTAAAAAAAGGACTCAATGCCTCCTCGATAGATGGTTCACCAGAGCTCTTGATGCAAAATGAACAAAATCTCTACTGATAACAACTTTCAGCATTATAGCATATTATATTGGGTTTTTAATGGCAAAGTAGGCTTATTTGCAGAATATCTATCAACAAATAGGATTCTCTGAAATGAAGTGTTCCAGTGGTATTCCAAGAAATTGAGTATAATTCCCTTCTTTTCAACCATTGCATAATATGCCGCTGTGACAAAAGGAAAAATTACTCAAGATGTATAAAAAGCAGTCAATATCTGAACAAACAGCAACGACTGTTAACTGATTTATCCAATGTTATATTTTAGTGGCCTCTGCTAACGACTGTAAACTGATTTATCCAATGTTATATTTTAGAGGCCTCTGCTTTAAAAACAATGTCGGAAAAGGTGAAATTGCTCATCTAGTACTACAATTTTTCATTTCTCAACAATGTCTTCAAAAGTCGTCTGCTGCAAAGATGTCAAATGTAATCTTCAGTCTGTAAAAGGGCTTCTATGAAGAGCATCACAATCATCAATGTTTCCAACCCATTTCATGACCGTCCACCATCTGGGGTTCAAGAAATCCGCGGAACTGTTTAGCGTCATGTGTCCATCTCATACCATAACCTGCAGAAACATGGGTTGATTAGTTCTTCTCTTGATACAGGCAACCTTTCATGCCACTGCAGCAAAGGGACTTTTGACAGCATTAACCCTTTGCTCATATAAACGCTTTCGGACGCCTCTGCAGCAGACGGCTTTTTGAAAACATAGTGACAAAAGAAGAAATTGCTCAAAACGAGCATTTTCTCCTTTTGACACAATGTTTTCCACTTTTAGTCATAGGTTATCCATTCAATTGTAGAGATTTTCCATTTTTTGACAAAATATGTTCAAAGTCGTCTGCTGCAGAATTGTCGTATGAGGGAAAGGGTTAAAGAAAGAAGAGGCCAATGAGGGCCTATGCTCTACTGGGATGGATCTTTGGTCATTTTCAATCCAGAGCATGTATGCATGGTGAAGATCGGATAGTAAATGGAGGCTCTATTGTGTTCACAAGCTGTATTATAGCATTTTCGACAATTTCAAGAGCCATAATCCAGTCATGCAACGGCACATCTGGCTGGTTTTCGAAAGGAACTGAGCTCTCACCAATATTTAACTACCGAGCTCTCATGGATATCTAACTACTGTATAAGTTTGATGGAGATACAATAAAAACTCAAGACTTTATCGCGTTCACAAGCTGTATTATAGGAATTTTGACAACTTCAAGGGCCATAATCCAGTCATGCAAGGGCACATCTGGCTGGTTTAAATAAGCAAATATCAAAGTTTTCACTCTTCTAGAATAAATCAAGACTAAGAATATAATACAACAAAAAATTTATGAGCAATTTCTTCTTTTGTTGCCATGTTTTCAAAAAGCTGTCTGCTGCAGAGGCTTCAGAAAGCGTCTATATGAGGGAAAGGGTTAACATACCTTCTGCCACTCTGGCTTCTATAACATGAACATTTTGCTGAAAAAAAAGAGGGAGTTAAAATTCTACTTGTTTAACAGAATCATAACTATTGACATGAAAGATAAACAAGAATTCCTCTCTGCAAAGGGGCAGGAAACTCTGAAGGGAAAGCCGCTGGATTTACCATTCTTTTTTTTTCTCAACACACCTGCAATGGGACCAAGATGCCTACCAAATATCACCAAGCTGCAATATGCTCAAGAGAGGTTTACGTAAATTGTCAAACAAATTCAGTCATGCACAAATAGATTGCGGACAGATAGAAAATTGGATATCTATATTGCACCTCCAACTTTAACCCTTTCCCAAATACAATAAATCTGCAGATGACTTTGGAAACATTTGGACAAAAATATGGAAAATCCCTATAAATGAGGTTATATCTACTGAAAAAAGTTGAAAACATTGCAGCAAAAGGAGAAAGTGCTTGTTTTCAGCAATTTCTTCTTTCGGTGCAATGTTTTCAAATGTCGTCTGCTGCAGAGGCGTCAGAAAGCGTCTATATGTGGGAAAGGGTTAAAGAACAAAGTAAAAAATATTGGAGTAATTTCCGAACAAATTGATGCACAGATATTTTTTCCTTAAACCCTTTCCCTCATATAGACGCTTACTGACGCCTCTGCAGCAGACAGCTTTTTAAATACATAGTGACAAAAGAAGAAATTGCTCAAAACGAGCAATTTCTCCTTCTGCCATTATGTTTTCCACTTTTAGTCATAGGTTATCCATTCAATTATAGAGATTTTAAGTTTTTTGACAAAATATGTTCAAAGACGTCTGCTGCAGAATTGTCGTATGAGGGAAAGGGTTAAAAAGTATCTCCCTTTACCCACAATGCCTTCATAAGTCGTCTGCAACATATGACATCAGAAGTCATCTGTACCAGGTTAAAAGTGAGTCGAACAGCTACATACCGGTAACCAATGAATGTTGATCCAAGTTGCTTTATCTAGAATTTTCTTCATTAATGCATTTGCATGCTCATTCTTCTGTTTCTCAGCTGTGAAGAAAAAAGAAACCTATATATATATATATATATATATATACATGTACATAGAAAACAATCCAAGCCCCCTGGTGGCCAACAGATCAGAAAAACTCAAACAGTCTTTATGAAGGCCAGAAATGAAATCAAAACCAATTAACCCTTTCCCTCATACAACAATTCTGCAACAAACGACATTGAACATATTTTGTCGAAAAAATGGAAAATCTCTATAATTGAATGGATAACATATGACTTAAAGTGGAAAACATTGCGTCAAAAGGAGAAATTGCTTGTTTTGAGCAATTTCTTCTTTTGTCAATATGTTTTCAAAAAGCTGTCTGCTGCAGAGGCATCAGAAAGCGTCTATATGAGGGAAAGGGTTAATGCAAAGCATGACAAACAAATTGACAGATGAAGGACGTAGAAGTGATCCCTAACTGCCTCTCTGCCTTACAGGCAAACAGACACATACATTATTGGAAAAGGAGAAATTGCTTGTTCTACAGCAATTCAACACTTCCACTAAACAATCTCCCTCATACAGCAGCCTACTTTGAAAACATCTAGACAAAAACAATATCTCTGTAAAGGAAGGCACAATCCCTGAAAAAGGTTGTAAACTTTGTGGCAAAAGGAGAAATTGCTCGTTTTGAGCAATTTTAACTTTTGTCACAATGTGTTCAATAGTCGTCTGCTGCATAGGCGTCAGAAAGCATCTATATGTGGGAAAGGGTTAAAATTAATGTTTTCAAATGAATCATCTGCGCTAGGATAATTGCCACATCAGGCAAAAATGAGTCTTATTTCATCTCTGTTCAAATTTCAAATAACTGTGTATTTGGGTAAATTTAACACTCTCCCACATACAGACATTTTCTGACACCTCAACAGCAGACCACTTTTGAAAATATTGTGGCAAAAGGAGAATTTGCTCACAGTGAGCAATTTTGTCCTTTTGCCCCATTGTTTTCAACTAGTCAATATTTACATTTTTTCCATATTGTTGTCTGGATAATTTCAAAGTTGTCTGCATGTTGGTAAGGGTTCATTGGAATACAATTCTGGTTATTTAACCCTTTCCCCTCATATAAACGCTTTCTGACGCCCTCAGCAGCGTTTTTTTGAAAACATGGCAACTAAAGAAGAAATTGCTCAAAACAAGCAATTTCTCCTTTTGTCACCATGTTTTCAACTCTATTCATTTAATGTACTGTCATTTTTAAAAAGGGAGTTACCAATTTTTTTTCCGGATATTCTTTTCAGAATTGTTGTATGTGGGAAAGGGTTAAGCCTTTGCAGGCACTCACAGTCTACAAATCTTTTAGACAACATTTAAAATATCTCAGCAAAAAGATGAAAAATCTTATATTCAGATGTGTCGTAGAGACAGTTTTAAAAACCGCTGCAGCAGATGACTTTCTGGAGGGAACAAAACAGTGGGAAAAGTAGATATTGGACAAATTTCATCTGCTGCAGATGTTTTTATTTTATTTTTTTCCATGTTTTTGTCTAGATAATGTCAAAGTCATCTGCATGTGGGAAAGGGTTAATTGGAACACAATTCTGGTTAAATTTACCCTTTCCCTCATATAGACGCTTTTCTGATGCCTCCGCAGCAGATGGCTTTTTGAAAACATAGTGACAAAAGAAGAAATTGCTCAAAACGAGAAATTTCTCCTTTTGCCATAATGTTTTCCACTTCAATTATAGAGATTTTCTATTTTTTGACAAAATATGTTTAAAGTTGTCTGCTGCAGAATTGTTGCATGAGGGAAGGGGTTAAGCCTTGGAAGGATTTCCCTTTTTCCAAACACCTTTTTCAACTTTAATTCATAGTTGTGCTTCAAATGTTTCTGATGTGGAGTTTTCATCTGTGATCAAATAGGAGGGCTCTGAAGCTGCCATATAAGGTAAATGTATCATAATAAACAAAAACACGCATTTAAATAACAAATGTCAAAACATGCATAACGCCTTGAGGTGTAAATATCACATGATATAAAGTAGAAACTAATACTATATTGGATGAATTTGACAGCAATGGTTATAAACAAGGCAATGTATGCCTGTCAAATTTATCATTTCGATGATACAGACAGTTAAATAAGGAAGTGATAACAAGAAAGGGAGTTTAATTACACAGTTTAAGTCAGGTAAATTTTCAGTTAAAAACTATATTCATTGAATATGATATTTTTAGTGTAACCTTCTTTGATAATGTCTAATGATAACAATGTAATTCCTGGAATATTTGAAGTATAATTTTGAAAAAGGTTTTAAAACATTATTGGAAATGGAAAAATTCTTCATATGAGCAATTTCTCCATTTCACACAGTAGTCTCAAAAGGGTGTCTGCTGCAGAGGGAAAGGGTTAACACTATATTATATTATGCTCTTTTAACCCTTTCCCTCATATAGACGCTTTCTGATGTCTCGGCAGCGGACAGATTTTTGAAAACATAGTGACAAAAGAATAAATTGCTCAAAACGAGCAATTTCTTCTTTTGCCTCAATGTTTTCCACTTTTAGTTATAGATTATCCATTCAATTATAGAGATCTTTCAAAATATGTTCAGAGTCGTCTGCTGCAGAATTGTCGTATGAGGGAAAGGGTTAAGAATTGTCTGCTTTGAATATTATTTAAAAAAAACAAATACTCGTTACATCTGGAACAAAATTTCTTAATGAGTTAAAATCATTGTGGAAAAATAGAGAAATTGCTCAATATGAGCAGTGTGGATTATTTCTTGAGGTTAAATTTCATTACAGCATCAAAGCCTTTGTTGTAGGTACTATTAATATAAACATGCATCAGTTTTTTATGAATAACATGTCCTCTTCAAATGACTGAAAATGATTTTTTTTATGTCTATGTTTGTATTTATCTTACATCACTTGAGAAGCAAATTCTATGACTTATATTTAATGTCCTCATTATGAAGTAATAACTTATTGCCTTTGCAGCAATAAAATATTTAAAAAAAATACGTTTTTCAAAACAAACTTTAAATATGCTCACAATTTCTCCTTATATTTTCAAATCTGTAAAAAGTCAATGCTTCCCCTTCTTAAATGAAAAACCCAGGTCGGATCTCACGGCTTTTCCTATGTAGCCCCACATTAGACGCCATTTGCAAGAGTCCTAAAAGATCCTAAAAGAACACTGTACCACATAGCTACAAAAGCTAGCTGTTTTGCAAGGCAGTATAAGTGTCCTCTTATAACACATACCTTGGCTACATAATTTATACACCTCCTCCAAACTTGAAATTTGTCCTTGAGTTTCTTGAGTCTGAGAATGTTGTGAAATGTTCTAGAGGTTTTCACTACGTAGCCCCGCATTGGGTGCCGTTGTAATAGACCTGACCAGGGCTCAAACCTTTGACCTTTTGATCCAAATGCGAATGCTGTACCACCTCAATTTAAAAGCTAACTCTATAGCAAGGTAGTATAAATGTCTCCTTATACATATACCTTGGCTACATATCATCTTAACACAAAAGGTGAATGACCTCAATATGATTCTGGAAACTTTTTTTTCAAGGAATGTTCCATGTGACCTTGCCCTTTGATCTGTTGACCCCTAAATTGATATGGATCTTCATCCGGTCATGAGCATTACATGTGTGAAGTATGGTCATCCGAGCCTGCGATTGTGTGTAACTACTTTGTAAATTCAAGCATTTTCTATTTCATTTTCAGATATGGTCAAACTACAGAATCTACTGTCAATCCTATTTTTTGCCATAATATGTTTCACCCTAGAATATGTAGTGATATTCAAGCTTTATGATTATAGTTCATCTATTACACACAGACGACAGCAACTAATTCCACTAGCCAATGACACTCTTAGTACTAACTATTGGAAAGAAAATCAAACAGATCAGTCAGCACACATATTACAGAGGACTGACCAATCAAAGAAACACTTAGAAGCTATCAGATCAGAAAACCATAGAAAAATAAAACGGAGAAAAACTGACAAAAGTTCTAAACGGAATTCTGTGCACAAGAGAACTAAAATGGATTTAAAAGATTCAATAGTTATGTCAGCTCTTTTAGATAAAGTGTCATAATCTTTACATAAAACAAATCTGCAGCAGACAACTTTGAAAACATTTACACAAAAACATGTTAATTACTAAATTGCCCATTATGAGTAATTACTTTTGTCACAATGTTTTAAAAAAAAAGCTGTCTCCTGCAGATGTTCCAAAATATGGATTAGCATAAAATGTGATATTCTTAATCTTTCCCCGTATACAACAATTCTGCAGCAGACGACTTTGAACATATTTTGTCAAAATATGGAAGATCTCTATAATTGAATGGATAACGTTACTATGACTAAAAGTGGAAAACATTGTGGCAAAAGGAGAAATTGCTTGTTTTGAGCAATTTCTTTTTTTGTCACTATGTTTTCAAAAAGCTGTCTGCTAAAGAGGCATCAGAAAGCGACTATATGAGGGAAAGGGTTAAGGCTATCGGTACTCCATTGAGGACACCTGAGATAAATTGTGAATGTATTCAAAAGTCATTTGCAAGGTAAACTAATGCACCAAATGTTGTCTTTATCTCGGGATTGGTTAGCAGTTTGCAAAAGAGAACTCAATATATTTGTTTTCATTGTTTCTTTTTGAAATGGTGAAATAAGGATATATCATAGATTTTATAGTATCAGTTTGTATATATTTATATGAATACTAATTTTGTTTGTATTTTGTGAAAACAGCTACATGTATTAAATTATTCTTCGTTTATCCATGGTGCTACTTTTTAGACGTTTCTTGAATCCCTAATTGTCTTATGTGTAGATCCAGATCAAAATGTTGCGGATGCGCAGGCTGATATGGATCTACTGTGGTTGCAAATTTTGAATGCCCCAAGGTTGGCTTCCAAAGAGCATAGCTCAATATGTGTTATCCGTATAAGGAAAAGGGTTTTGGTGTTAAGCATATTTAACCCTTCCCAACATATTTTTTTGCAGCAGATGACTTTGAAAATATATTGACAAAAACATGAAAAATCTCCATGAATGGAAGTTTAATAATTAAATAGAGTTGAAAACATTGTGGCAAAAGGAGAAATGGCTCGTTCTCAGTCGTCTGCTGCAGATGCGTCAAAATGCATCTACAAGTTGGAAAGGTTTAATCTGTTTTCTCTTTTCATCAACACTTGTTTCAAATGGACTGATGCAATATCAGCATTCAACATCCCATATCTAGAAACAAAAGGGTCGTGAGGCCCTAGATCGCTCAGCTGAGAATGTGCTGTGACAAGATCAATATTTAACCCTTTCCCTCATACGACAATTCTGCAGCAGACGACTTTGAAGATATTCTGTCAAAACATAGAAAATCTCAATAATTGAATGGATAACCTATGACAAAAAGTGGAAAACATTGTGGCAAAAGGAGAAATTGCACGTTTTGTGCAATTTCTTCTTTTGTCACTATGTTTTCAAATTGCTCCTTTTGCCACAATGTTTTCTTCTTTAAGTCATAGGTTATCCATTCAATTATAGAGATTTTCTATTTTTTGTCAAAATGTGTTCAAATTCGTCTGCTGCAGAATTGTCGTATGATGGAAAGGGTTATAAGCCTTGGATTTAAAGTGAATATGCATCATAACTGCAACAGGATGATTTTTCTTTTAAATCCTTTCCCACATACAGCGAATTTGCCTCAGACAATTTACAAAAAATTAGGCAAAAATATGGAATTGCTCTGTCAATGAAAGTATAATCGGTGAAAAGAATTGAAACAAGAGCTGTCCGCAAATCAGCGCTCTCAACTGTTTTAGTGCTTGATAATTAAACAATTTTTTTGCAGTAAAATACATTCAAGAATCCTTGACAGAGTTACCTTCTCTTGTCTACAGATGTGGGTCATGATGGTAAACAAGTATTCCAAGTTTCAAAGCAATATCCTAAAGGGTTAAGACAATAATGGGATTTTACCAAGATTTGATATATTTTCTTAGTCCAAAAAGAGCCAAAACCTGTGTCTGTTGATGGAGGTAATAAAGGCAAATAAATAATAAATAAGTTTTGTAAGTGTATAGGCTATATCTTTTATGATTTTGAAAAAATGTGGGGTAGCAGGAAAACCTTACTAAAATTCTAAGTAAACAAGACGGCCATGATGGCCCTAGTTCACTCACCTGAATTATACAATGTTCTGCAATGCAAAACACATCCAAGACAATTATTCTGAATGCAACCTCCACAGTGTTAACAAGATTTTCCTTCATTTGGCCTAGTGATCTATATTTTTTTACCTGATATGACCCATATTCTAACATAGACTAGATGTCATCAAGACAACATTCTGACAAAATTTCAACTTGCTCAAAGTAAAATGTAGCCTCCGGAGTTTGAACAATATTTTCCTTTACTGACCTAGTTTCTGACCCAATATGACCTAAATAAAATTCAGACAAACATTCTGACAAAATTTCAAGCTGCTGAAGCAAAAAATGTGGCATCCAAAGATTTTCCTTCAATTTGGCCTAGTGAACTAATTTTTGACCCTACATGACCCATAATCAAACTTAGCTTAGATATCATTTAGATAAACACCCTGATCAAATATCAAGCTGCTGTAGCAAAAAATGCGTCTTCTACAGAGTTAACAAGATTTCCCTTCAATTTGGCCTTGTGACCTAGATTCAGAACCAACATGACCCATATTCAAACTTGACCTAGATATCTTTAATACAAAAATTCTGACAAAATTTCAAACTGCTGAAGCAAAATATGTGGCGTCTAGTGTGTTAACAAGATTTTCCTTCAATTTGACCTAGTGACCTACTTTTTGACCCAACATGACCCATGTTCAAACTTGACTTACATATTATCAAGACAAACATTCTGATAAAGTTACAACATGCTCAAACTAAAACTTGACTTAGATATCATTTAGATAAACATTCTGACCAAATTTCAAGCTGCTGTAGCAAATAAAGTGGCTTCTACAGAGTTAACAAGATTTTCTTTCAATTTGGCCTAGTGACCTAGTATCTGACCCAATGTGAACAATTTTCGAACTCGACCTAGATATCTTTAAGACAAACATTCTGACAAAATTTCAAACTGCTGAAGCAAACATTGCAGCCTTTAGGGTGTTAACAAGATTTTCCTTCAATTTGACCTAGTGATCTACTTTTTGAACCAACATGACCCATGTTCGAACTTGACTTACATATCATCAAGAAAAACATTCTGATAAAGTTTCATCATGCTCAAGTTCAATTCAATTCAATTCAATTTTATTGTATTACAAGGCCACCGGCCCATATACATACATATAAACTACATAACAATAATTACATCATGTGTTGTTATTGTTTGAAACTAACTTAATTTCAACTGTTCTCTTCTTCGAGGCATAAAAGATAAACATTGAAAGATTCCTAATTATTTCTTTATCAGTACTTGCCATCAGTATGAAAAATTTATTTAAATTTGGGTGTAAGTACAGTTTCTGAGGGATATATTTGAAGCGCAATTCTTTATAAAGAGGACATACCAGAACAAAGTGAAATTCACATTCAATAACATTATTACAGAACAGACAATATCTGAGGTTTCTTTCAATACCTAAATGGCGTCCCTTTTCTATCATAAGATCATGAGCAGATGTTCTAAATGTTGATAGAGCTTTCCTAAATTTACCTAAATCAATTAATGACAAGTATGATTCAGCAGCAAAATTAGGTTTTAAGTAGCAATAGTAAGACAGTTTACTACTATTACTGCAGAAGTCATGCCATATTTGGTAGAACTGGTCTTTCAACTTTCTTTCATAAGATACGAGAGAGTGTTTTTTGTTTGTTACAAGTTGACTCTCCCAAACATAACCAAAACCATTCATAAAAAGATTATTTTTCACATCTGTAACCCAATTTTGATACCTATTTTCATCTAGTAATTTCAGCATAAGATAACACTTTTTAACATATCTATCATAAAGCATGCATAGAATTTTTAACCAATATTTGATACATCGTTTAGATGCTGATATATATAGCGGGAATCTTCCACAATCGCCTAATATGGCATAATTTATTGAATTTTGTGGGGCATGCATATAGCGTTTGCAGGCATATATATGAATTCTCTCTACGGTTTCGATTCTTTTTAGACCCCAAAGCTCTGACCCGTATAATAATATTGGGGTTATTTTGGCATCAAAGATTTTGAAAAACGTTTTATAAGACAGTGGTAAGACACTTTGTAGATTTTTTAAAAGACAAACTAAAACTTTCTTACTTTTCCCCGCCATATATTCAGCCATCTTGTACGATGATACATTACTTGTAAAACAAATACCAACATAAGAGAAAAAGTTAACTATTTCAATTTGATTACTATTATAAATCCAATGCTCTTTTTTAGAAATTCTCCCCCCATTTCTAAATATGACAATTTTCGTTTTCTTTGTATTGACCTCCAGCTGCCAATCAGTGCAGTACTTGTGTAAGGCATTGAGTTGCATCTGGAGACCAATAACCGAGTCACTCATTAACGCAACATCATCAGCAAACATTAAGGAGAATATTTCTATCATATCAGGATACAGTTGAATCCCTCGAGAGCCACTATTTCTAATAGCAGCTTCAAGGTCATTTATAAAAAGTGAAAATAATACAGGGCTTAACTTACAGCCTTGGCGTAAACCAACTGGACAACTAAATGCACTAGATAAATCATCAGTATTTGTATCTTTAACACGAGCTTTAACAACTTTATAAATGCCAGAAATAGATTTAAGCAAATTGCCCTTTAAACCGTGTTGCCGTAGGGCTGTAAATAATTTTGACCTGTTAACAGAATCAAAGGCTTTTTTAAAGTCTATGAAGGCAACATATAATTTTTCCCCCTTTTTGCAAAGATATTTATTTATAACTGCTTGAAGTATAAAAGCATTGTCGACTGTAGAATAGCCCTGCCGAAAGCCTGCCTCAGATTCAGTTATTTTATCATAAGCGTTAACAAAAAATGTTACCCTACTGGAGAGTATGCTGATGTAAAGTTTACTAAAACAATCAATCAATGTGATACCCCTGTAATTATCAGGATCGTTGATATTGCCTTTTTTATGTAGTGGTATAATAACCGATTGAGACCAAGCTCCTGGGTACTCACCAGTTCTGAATAAACTATTAAATAACAACCTTATATAAGGCAATAAGACTTGTATTCCATATTTAAAGTGATTTACCACTAAATTTCCAACACCTGCCTTACCCACATTAACCCTTTCCCTCATACGACAATTCTGCAGCAGACGACTTTGAACGTATTTTGTCAAAACATAGAAAATCTCCATAATTGAATGGATAACCTATGACCAAAAGTGGAAAACATTGTGGCAAAAGGAGAAATTGCACGTTTTGTGCAATTTCTTCTTTTGTCACTATGTTTTCAAAAAGCGGTCTGCTGCAGAGGCGTCAGAAAGCGTCTATATGAGGTAAAGGGTTAAGATCTTTAACCGCATTAATAATGTCATCGTCAGTTATATCACCATTAAAAATGTTATAGTCTGTGTCATTTTCTAAATCAACATTAGAATTAAAATTAACATCTAACTCACTATCCTCTACCGAATCAAATGAAGAAAAAACATCCGTGAAATGACTAAACCATCTGTCAACTGAAATATCAACTGAATTATATGGCTTATCAGACACTGATTTCACCATTTGCCAAAATTGTTTAGCATCATACATTTTACTATCAATATTTTTTATACATTGTATTCTGTGTTCATGTTTTTTCCGTTTACATATGGACTTATATGATTGTTTAGATATAATATAGTCAGTTAAAGAGTCGTCAGATTTATGCTTACGGAAATTTCTTAATGCTGTGTTTTTTAGACTCTTCATTTCGTTGCAATCTTTATCATGCCAAGACTTATTTGTATTAAATATTCGACCTCTCTTTCCCGATTTAACTTTTTTAAAAGAATCACTACATTGCTTTACAATGTTCTCAATGTTAAAACACTATCAATACTAGGATCATCTTGTATCATATGTTCTAATGTATGAAATGACCCTTTATCAAAAGAATCTGACAATTTAAACTGATAATCTAAAATGTCTGAATTACTGAATTCATAAAAACTCTTCCCATCTGAACGCTCATTTGTATTAGCTCTTTGATGGATAGTATCTGTATTTAACAAAGACCCATTAAACTGAACATTCAATGATAGACTTATAGGCAAATGATCACTTATAGATACAGTTTCAATAGAAAAATCAAATAAACAGTTTATGACATTTTTTGATACAACAAAGTAATCAACAACACTACACCCATTACTGCTTATAAATGTATAATAACCAACAGATCTATCTTTACCAAATCTTCCATTCACAATAAAGTATGAGTTCATGTTACAAAAATTAATAAGATCTTTCCCAAATCTATTTACAACACAGTCACTATTAGCCCTTGGAATATCTAGATCAAAATCAAATAAATCAGTAAATTCTTCAAATATGGGTATAGTTGGAAAGGGTTCGTTATCTTTTAAACATCCCGTTCGGGCATTCATATCTCCACATAAAATTAATTCTGACTGATCAAATACGTCAGCATTTGCATTAATAAGTCTTTCCAAACACTTCATGCCCTTTTCCTGTTCATCTTCATAAAAATTTGAATTTTCAGGAGGAAAATAAACAGATACTAGAATAACATTTTTAGAAGTATTCAGAACCTCTTTGTCAATTAATAAGAATACACCTAGATTAAAATCAAAAGCAATCTGTTTAACGCATTGAGAATAAACCTTCTTAACCAATATTAACACCCCACCCATATTTCTCCCTCCTCGTCTAGACGTTTTAGCGGGACAAATATAACAATGAAAAGATGGAAAATAAACCTCAGTCATCAAGAGACCTTAACCAGGTCTCCTGAAAACAAACAATGTCATAACTATTGACTCTATTGACAAATTCATTTGTAATTTTATCAAGTATACCACAGATATTCCATGATAATATCACAAACTTTTGGTTACGATTTACTTCATTTAATGGGCCTTGACCCCAACCCTATGCCGTAACAGAAGCATTACCATTGCCATTAGATACGACCTCAGAATAAGACGCTGGTTTCGAAACAACATCATGCTCAAGTTAAAAATGCAGTATCCATAGTGTTAACAAGATTATCCTTCAATTTGGCCTAGTTTTCAACCCGGCATAACCCTTATTCGAACTTGGCCTAGACATCATTCAACACATCATTCTAACCAAATTTCAAGCCACTGAAGCAAATTAGGCTCAAATTTAAAATGTGGCCTCCAGAGTGTAAACAAGATTTCCGTTAAATTTGACCTAGTGACCTAGTTTTTGACCTCATATGGCCCAGTTTCGAACTTGTCCAAGATTTGATGGAGATGAATGTTCTGATAAACTTTCATGAAGATTAGATGTAAAATGTAGCCTGTAGAGTGTTAACAAGCTCAAATGTTGACGACGCACAACGCACGACGGACGGACGCCGGACAAAATGTGATCACAATAGCTCACCTTGCACTACGTGCATAAGTGAGCTAAAACAAGAACTATCACTGAATGTGAATAATACCCCCCGAACGCCGCCCTGATAGGAAAGGTTGTGAAATATTAATAAACCCCACCTTAAAAGGACAATGTTATGGATCGGGTTATTCTTGTTTTGTTTATTTTTGGATAACAAAGGGCAATAACTCTGTAATTATGTAAATTAGAGTTATGGTTCTTGTACACTGCACTTCCTCTGATTATGCTCTACCGTTGTATGTAGTTTTATTAGATTCCATCTGTCAGTTATTAAATGATTCTCCGGACAAGAAAAAGTAACAAAGGGCAATAACTCTGTAATTATGTAAATAAGAGTTATGGTTCTTGTACAATGCACTTCCTCTCATTATGCTCTACCATTGTATGCAGTTTTATTAGATTCCACCGGTTAGTTATTAAGTAATTCTCTGGACAAGAAAAAGTAACAAAGGGCAATAACTCTGTATTTAGGTAAAATAGAGTTATGGTTCCTGTACACCACACTTCCTCTCAATGTGTTGTATCATCCTATGATGTTTTATGAATTCCAACAATTAGTTTTAAAGTTATGCTCCGGACAAGACTCTACGAATAAGAAAAAGTAACAAAGGGCAATAACTCTGGAATTATGTAAATTAGAGTTATGGTTCTTGTACACTGCACTTCCTCTGATTATGCTCTACCATTGTATGCAGTTTTATTAGATTCCATCTGTTAGTTATTAAGAAATTCTCCGGACAAGAAAAAGTAACAAAAGGCAATAACTCTGTATTTAGATAAAATAGAGTTATGGTTCCTGTACACCGCACTTCCTCTCAATGTGTTGTATCATCCTATGAAGTTTTATTAAATTCCAACAATTAGTTTTAAAGTTATGCTCCGGACAAGACTCTACGAACAAGAAATAGTAACAAAGGGCAATAACTCTGTAATTATGTAAATTAGAGTTATGGTTCTTGTACACCGCACTTCCTCTCAATGTGTTGTATCATCCTATGAAGTTTTATTTAATTCCAACAATTTGTTTTAAAGTTATGCTCCGGACAAGACTCTACGAATAAGAAAAAGTAACAAAGGGCAATAACTCTGTAATTATGTAAATTAGAGTTATGGTTCTTGTACACTGCACTTCCTCTGATTATGCTCTTACATTGCATGCAGTCTTATTAGATTCCATCTGTTAGTTATTAAGTAATTCTCCGGACAAGAAAAAGTAACAAAAGGCAATAACTCTGTATTTAGATAAAATCGAGTTATGGTTCCTGTACACCGCACTTCCTCTCAATGTGTTGTATCATCCTATGAAGTTTTATTTAATTCCAACAATTAGTTTTAAAGTTATGCTCCGGACAAGGAAAATCGCAACGGACCAACGGACTGACCGACCGACCGACCGACCGACCAACCAACCACAGGGTGACTCCAATATACCCCCTCTTCGTTTATCGGGGGTATAAAAAGTGAGGTGGTACAACAAAATTACGGTAACCAAGGTGTGACGCCAATGCCGAGGCTAGAGGAATAGCTAACCTTTACTTTTATCATAACCTTTACTTTGAACATTCTAACTAAAAATGGGCAAATGTAGAAATTGCTCATCATAAGCAATTTCTCCTTTTGCAATAATGTTTTCATGAAGTTGTCTGCTGTAGAAAAATAAGAAACCTTCTGTTTATGGGAAAGGGTTAACATATCAAAATAATTTGAACACATTTCTTCAAATCAGAGAAGCCCTTTTAACCCTTTCCCTCACATAAACGCTTTCGGACGCCTCTGCAGCAAACAGCTTTTTGAAAACATAGTGACAAAAGATTTTCTTCTTTTGCCACAATGTTTTCCACTTTTAGTCATAGGTTATCCATTCAATTATGGAGATTTTCTATGTTTTGACAAAATACGTTCAAAGTCGTCTGCTATAGAATTGTCGTATGAAGGAAAGGGTTAAAGTGTTGTTATGTTACTCATTTTCTAATCCAAATGACTTGAACAATTTTTGTAGTCATCTAGGGAACATTTCTGAAAACTTATGTTGAAATCAGACAAGCACTTTCAGAAAAGATGTGTGCGTCATTTGACCCTCTGTCTGGCAGTCATCTTTTTAACCAATCAATATGGCTTGAACAATCTTAGAAGTAACCTAAGGAACCTTTCTGCCAAATTATCTTGAAATATTGCAATATATTAAAGACCAGAACACATTTAAAGATTGGCCATTTTACATCTTTTCTAATGAAGCCTAGTTGTCATTAGCAAGTAGGATATAGTTAACAGATAGAGACACTTACATCCTGTACATGTACCCCACCAGGTGTCTGACTGGTCCCTATGATGATGCTTCGCAAGGGCTCGGGCACCAACGCTTAATTCCGCTTTGGGTCTGTGAAGGAAATGAAAAGTGTTTGTGTGTGTGTAAAACAATGTGCCCACAAACCATAGGTCAAATTGCCCATAAATCTTTTAAGTCTCAACCTGATTTCAATCACTTCTGACCATCTCCATGGTGTAGATATTGGAGCGTCCATCTCTGGAGCATGAGAGCAGCCTGTCAGATCTTCCGTAAGACTTGGAGCATAATTCAAACAAGAGGGCCATGATGGCCCTGGATCGCTCACCGGAATTTTTTTTTTTTTCAATTCAGCCATAGTTTTCAACCAATCAACATGGCTTGAAGGAATCTGATAGAGGGTGACCCAAGGAACATATATCTACACAATTATTTGAAAAACGTCTTGACACTTTTGGAGGAGAAGATTTTTTAAGTTTTCACTTTAGCCATATAAGGCAAAATAGCCCCAGCCTGTGGTGGCCATGTTTTTTTACCCATCAACATGGCTTGAAGGAATCTGATTGTGGTCAACCTAGGACCATTTCTACAAAATTATTTGAAAATCGGCCTGACACTTTTGGAGGAGAAGATTTTTTCAATTTTCACTAAAGCCATATAATGCAAAATAGCCCCACACCATCAAAACAAGCAATTTCACCTTTTATTGCAATATTTTCAACTCTTTATCAATATAATTCTTTCAATTTTCAAGATTAGTGAATTTTTTCGTCTCACCATTGTAAAGCAGACGACCTTTGAAAAGCCATGTGAAGTAATGGTTTAAACAAATAAATTCAAAACCTAATGGAATAAATGGAGATGTGATCCCTAAGTGACTCCCTACTATACAGACAAGGAAACTAAACAAGAGCTGTCGGAGGACAGCACGCTCGACTATTCCACCGCTTAATTAAGTTACTGAGATAATGGACTTTAATGTAGTTGCATGCAAAACATTATCAACAATTTCTTAAAGGGTGATAATGCAAGATAGAGTTATTTAACTTGATTATTTTCATAGGTGTGATGGTTAGGAAGGGTTGTATAAAGTTTCAATGGAATGCATCAAGTAGTTACTAAGATATTGACTCTAAATGTAGTTGCACGCAAACCTTTAACTATAATTTCTAAGTAAAAAAAAAGGGCAACAATTTGCACCATATGCAGGATAGAGTTATCTTAATTGGTTGTGTTTATAGTTGTGAAATTGGGAAAGGTTGTATAAAGTTTTAATACAACGCTTTAAGTTGTTACTGAGATTACAATCTAAATGTAGATGTAAAACTTTTACCAGAATTTCTAAGTCCAAAAAGTTCAATGCAATGCATCAAGTAGTTACTAAGATATGGTCTCTTAACCCTTTCCCTCATATACACGCTTTCTGATGCCTCTGCAGCAGACGGCTTTTTGAAAACAAAGTGACAAAAGAAGAAATTGCTCAAAATGAGCAATTTCTCCTTTTGCCACAATGTTTTCCACTTTAAGTCATAGGTTATCCATTCAATTATAGAGATTTTCTATTTTTTGACAAAATATGTTCAAAGTCGTCTGCGGCAGAATTGTCGTATGAGGGAAAGGGTTAATGTAGTTGCATGCAGAACTTTAACAAGAATTTCTAAGTAAAAAGGGCCATTATAACTTGCATATAATTCAGAATAGAGTTATTTAACTTGAAAATTAACATAGGTCTGATAGTTTGGTAGGGTTGTAGATAGTTTCAATGCAAAACATGTAGTATTAAAGTACTTGCATGCAAAACCTGAACCAATGTGTGACGTGGACGCCGACGCCAGGGTGAGTAGTATAGCTCTCATATTCTTCGAATAGTCGAGTTCAAAAGAGTAATGGCTCCCTTCCTTAGCGCTCAGGGTTGCCGAGATAGCATAAGGACTGATGCACTTGTGTCAGGATAAATCTATCTGAGAACTGGTCATTTACCCAGGAAATGCTATGATATTACTGAAAGGAGAAATTGGTCATAATGAGCAATTATACCATTTTGCCACAATGTTTTCACATGTGGTCTGCTGTAGAGGCGTATGTTATTTGGAAAGAGTATTAAATATGATTTACTTCAGAACTATGAAGATATAGCAACAAGCAATTTCATTGAATTAAACCTTTCCCAACTATAGACACTTTCTGACGCCTCTATAGCTGACGACTTTTAAAAACATTGTTACAAAAGGGAAATTGCTCAAAAGGAGCAATTTCTCCTTATGCCACAAAGTTTTCAACTCTTTTCAGTTATAAAACCTTCATTTTCAGATTTTTTTCTAGCCGTTTTCGAAGTCGTCTCCTGCAGATTTCCTGTATGTGGGAAAGGGTTAAGATCCACTGCTGAGATAGGTACTTTGGTGTTCCTTAGGCGGTTTATTGCAATCACAGCTTAGCTTAGAGGGTAGCATTTCTTGATGGTCGTTAACAATTCTATAAAGTTTTCATAAAATTATTTTAAAATAGGGACGGGTAAGAATACTGAAAGCAATATTTGAATATTCGTTTTACTTAATCGAAAATATTCAAATATTCCTTAGTTAAATCTTAAATCAGTATCCAAAATCAGGTTTATCCAAATTCTGGTACAATTACATTTCAAAAATGGCAGTTCTCCTAATATAAGGTATTGTGTATGTATATATATTAGTATTATTACACGTTTTCAAAAATACTCACACTTTTTTTCGCAGTAGATATATTTGACTTTTAAGTTAAGGATATTCAAGAAGAAAACCCGAATAAATCTGATGCAAATGTGATTCCTCTTCGCTTTCAGTATTATTCCGGTCAAAAGATCAAAGTATAAAAGGTATTTTGTGAAGTGACTTGAATGGCCCCATTTTCGAATATTCCTTCCCAACCTTTTTTTTTTAAAACCACTGCATCCATGCCTTAGATACGCCTTCCAATGAATGGACGAGATGATTGCTCAGCCTGTTAGAGGGGATACTTAATTTGTCCTGGTTACTTCCCCTTATCATAAATTACTTACGAATGAGGTTGAACAAAACTGTCTTCTAGTAGTTTTCTTGAAGGGGGCCACAAGTCAACAGTGCCAATTGTTTTTCTAATGCCAAGCAAATCTAGAATCCCTCTCATTTCTAATCTCTTTGGAAATAAAAGAGCCTGGCATTAAAGACAACAAGACAAAGTGTGACAGACATAGAGGATCTTACATGAGTGCTTATTTGTAATTGTTTTTATGAAACGAGTCGACTGAAATAATATGACACGAGGCTCTGCCGAGCGTCATATTCGTTTCAGTCGACGAGTTTCATAAAAACAATATCAAATAAGCACAAATGTAAGATTCTATTTATCACATAACACCATAAAAAGATTGTTTTCAATCTTTAAATCGATATTTCTTCGTCCTCATATAAACAGTGCCGAAGCTCACCCCGAAGTTCAAATGCATACTTCCACTGTAAAAAGTAGTCCCTATTAATAACCTTTTGATTTTATACAAAATCAGCAACAAGGCACTTATAAAATTTCATTTATCTAGATTTATTCTCTTTAAACAATATTTTTAATAAATGCCGAAATTCAGAACAATTGTAAACAATATGATGTAATTTAAAGTGACGTCACACTGGAGTGACGTCACATACGTGCTGTGAGTCGGCTATTTATTTAACTAGTTACATATGATATTTATGTCACTACTTTATGTCACTCCTGGAGTGCAAGTTATGTGATAAAGACATTTAGATTTATAAGAATATAACGTCACCCCTCTTTCCTAAATCAACAAATTTGCAGCAGACGACTATGAAAACATACCCAAAAAAGATTAGCGTCAGAAAGCGTCTGTATGAGGGAAAGGGTTAAAGGGAGACATTTTCCTTTTCCCCACAATATTGTCAACTAAATTTCATAATTGAACTTCCACTTTTTGAGATAGAATATTTTTCTGCAGATATCAACAATTCTATAGTAATACATAGGCAATATTATGTTGCAGTAGTGATATCAGGTTTGGTATTGTACTACGAGGGGTGTGAACAATTGATATCTTGCAAGGGCTAGGGTAGACAGAGATGTCAAATTTTCCATGCCCCGAGTAGACAATACAAATCCAAATATCGCTACTGCAACATAATTGTCCTTTTATCATATACCTTGTATAACTTTTAAGACAGAATTAAGAAAAAAAATGCAAATTTCTATATTTATAATAAAAAAACCAACACAATTTACACATAAAATAAAATTTAAGATTGGCATGTGAATCACACCTCACTACCTCATTCTGAATGCCGTACCATATTTGATACTGTATTTGTCTGATATTATCTCTATATTGTTAGCTGCCAAAATCAACATTTTTTACATGAGATTTCCGAAATTAGCTTAGCTATGCACTATTCCAAATACAAACCTAGACAAGTTCATTTTAAAAATTGAGCATTGAAAGCATTAATGGCTAATACTATCAAATTGCATGCTTGTTTCGGGTTAAAACCATTCTTAACCCTTTCCCACATACAACAAATGAACAGCAGATGACTTTGAAAACATATAGGCAAAAATTGGAAATCTCTCTTTAAATGAAAGTATATTTATTGAAGAGAAATGAAAACATTGTGACAGAAGGAAAAATTGCTTGTTTTGAGAAATTTCTCTTCTTTTGTCACTCTATTTTTAAACGTCGACTGCTGCAGAGGCATCAGAAAGCGTCTGTATGTGGTAAAGGGTTCAAGAGGCATCATGCATGCTTGTTTTGAACAACCTGATCAGACTGTTTTGAAGCACAGGTTGATCTGGGTCTTAGCTGGATGTAATACTTACAACAAGAACATCTCGAAGTCTGTACTTAATTTCTTCAGGGGACCACATGGTATATAAGGTCCATAAGCCTTCTAGATCAGGCGTTATTGCATTGATGGTTGCTGATCTACATTATAAGGAGAGTATCAAGTGTTAACCCTTTCCCAAATACATAATGCTGTAGGAGATGACTTTGAAAATGTCCAAGCAAATTAGTGAAATATCTCTATATAAGAAATAATGATTATTGAAAGAATTGAAAACGTTGTGGCAAAAGAAGAAATTGCTCATTAAGACCAGTTTCTTCTTTTGTCACAATGTTTTTCTGCTTTAGAGGCGTCAGAAGGCGTCTGTATGAGGGAAAGGGTTAACATTTTCCCAAATACAATATCTGACTTTCCCTACAATTTGTTCAACTCTTTACAAACAAAATATCTAGAATCATGAAATCAGGTAATTAAACGATTATTCTGTTCCCTTTAATTCTTTTCAGTTGCATTTTGATGCACCTATAGCAGAGGAATTAAATAAACATTGCTGCAAAAGCAGATATACTCATAAATAATTATACTGTAATTTGATGAGATTCTCCTTATTTTTAACTACCGGTGGATGTTTTCAAAATCATCTGCAGCAGATTTGTAGTTTGTAGGAAAGGTTTAAAATATCATGATTATTAGGTTAACAGAATCCATTAAGATGATGTGCTATTCAATATTCATCCCTTTCACACATTCAGCAAATCTGCAGCAGACGACTTTGAAAGTATCAAGTCCAAAACATAGAAAATTTGTATAAATAATAGTATGATTATTGAATAGAGTTGAAATCATTGTAATAAATTATTTGCCCTGAAATGACTGACTTTTGACACCTCCGCAGAAGACAACTTTTCCAATAATGTTTTCATTTCTATAAACATTATACTGCATTATAGATGTTACAAGTTATTTATCATACATTTCCATAGCAGACAACTCAGAATTTGGCAATTCATTGAGGTAAAACCAAAATTGATTATGACATATAAAAACAGCAGTAAAACTATAGAATTTCATATTCAATAAACAAAAATATGTACCTTGATTCAACATACACCTTTTCATCCAATAGATCATAACTTGGTAAGTCCAAAATTGGGCAATGCCTGAAAAGATTTAACAATATTAATAATTAGTTTACAACATAAGAAAGCAAAAGTTATTGAAGTCTTGACTATATCATTATAAAGATGAGTTATAATTCAATGCCCGCTAATTACAATGCAGCAGTTTCTATAACTTATCCGACTTTTGACACATCTCCAACAGATGCTAGTTACCTTTCAAACAATAATTTCAATTTAAGATATTTGGGCTAAATTAAAAAAAAAATGTTTCTCACAATGGTATCTTTAATACTTGTAGTACAGATTTATTTTTATTCTTTTCTAGAATGTTCACAAGGTAATTGTGATGTCAACCATGATATACAGTACCGGTAAATAAAATAATGCAATTTCAATGGGTCATAACTCACAAGTTTTTTTATTCTGATAACTAACTATAGTAGATTAGTATGTCTGGCATAAACACAGTGACAAATACCTGAAAAATCTCCTTAAAAGATAGCTTAAATGTTAACCCTTTCCCTCATACAACAATTCTGCAGCAGACGACCTTGATCATATTTTGTCAAAAGATAGAAAATCTCTATTATTGAATGGATAACCTATGACTAAAAGTGGAAAACATTGTGGCAATGTTTTGTGCAATTTCTTCTTTTGTCACTATGTTTTCAAAAAGCTATCTGCTGCAGAGGCGTCAGAAAGCGTCTATATGAGGGAAAGGGTTAAACAAAGTTGAAAACATTGTGGCCAAAGGAGAAATTGCTCATCATGAGCAATTTCACCTTTGACCACAATGTTTTCAAAAGTCGTCTGCTGCTATTGCGTCAAAATGCGTCTGCAGGTGTAAAAAGGGTTATTTAAATTATGCAATTGCATATGTAGTAAATAAGTAAATATACAATTGATTATCGGAAACTCTACAGCTGACCAATTGTTTGGAATCAATATATTAACCCTTTCCCTCATACGAAATTCTGCAGCAGACGACTTTGAACATATTTTGTCAAATAATGGAAAAATCTCTATAATTGAATGGATAACCTATGACTAAAAGTGGAAAACATTGTGACAAAAGGAGAAATTGCACGTTTTGTGCAATTTCTTCTTTTGTCACTATGTTTTCAAAAAGCTGTCTGCTGCAGAGGTGTCAGAAAGTATCTATATGAGGGAAAGGGTTAATAATGCAGCAAACAACTTTCAGAACTTGTCTCCTTAGTCTTCTGCTTGCTACACCATGTCCAAAGGGTGCCACTATTATTGGTGCAGAGCTCCAGATAAGGGTCATTTTTCATGTTCTAAAATCCTTATTTGACATTCAAACCCTATGTTGTGGGTACTCAAAAGAATCGTCTCAGCGAGACGATTCTTTTGAGTACCCACAACATAGGATTTGGTTGGGTAATAAGAGAAATATTGTGGGGAAAAGACCTGTTCACTCCCTCTTATCTAGTCCTATGCTGGTGTATGTCTTATCCTATAATGTAATGGGTCGGGCTAGGTTACTTCAGACTAGAGTTTCTATGGCAATCGTAGTGTAACTTGCTGCAACCCATTTCCCTCTGGTGGTTTACATTTCCATATAGTTTTAATAAATTCTATCCATCCAATACCTTAGATATGGCTCAGGACAGATGGATAGACAGACAATGCAAAACCACTATCAAGTCTGCATATAGTTGGGGATAGAATAAGAAATGTAGCCACATGAAGGTACACCTTTTTAAAGCAAAATTAATTTCAGAGATTCAAGTATGCATGTTTTAAAAACATCGGCAGACATCGTTAATGTCCAGAGGATAGACATGACAGCAACTGTAAACAATGGTTACATACATTTATGTGTTCATGCATAAAAACCCAAATACTGTAAATGTTTTGTGAACTTGGGGCCGATGGCCCATTAAGTTAGAAACTTGGGGATATTTGATTTACTTTAATTAATGGTCAGCTCATCGCTTAGATCTGTTTTTATAAATAATATTCCAATTATATAAAATACAAAATGAGAGTTACAGTCAGGTAAAAATAAAGAGAAAGATATTGACATGCTAACCCTTTGGCCACTGTTTTTAGATTAATATATGGGCCACATATTCCAAAACCTCTGAAGGTCAATTTTCATGTGATGCGGCTCATATTGCAATACATACTTTGTCTCCATCCATATCTGCAGCATGCATGCTATTTGTTTATACAAGGGATGGGTTGGGTATCCAATGATGTCAGTCCGCATTCCATAGTTTGAAGCCCAGCTCTCATCTAGTACCTGAACAAGGTCATATTCTGTTAGAAACTTGTCACCTCTCTCTTTTTCTTCCTGAAATACCTGCAAGGTACATTTAGTTTAAACTTATTTATTTAAATAAATTGTGAAACAAGCTTTACGCTTATCTTAATCACGCTCAATGTCTTTTTCCTGGAGACTTGAACAGCATTGTTGCTGTTTGTGTGGAAAAACCCAAAGGCAGAACCTGCTCATCACAGGATTCAAACCCTGAACCTTTCGTACAAGAGAATGACGCTTGACCGTTGCACCTTGTCTTCCACAAAAAAGGTACATTTGAATCCTACTCAAAGAAAGTGGTTTTATGAAAGTTGTCAATAAAGAGTTGAATGTACATTCATGCAGCCTTATACAAATGTTCCTTGATGTCCACCTAAGGTTAGGTATTTCTTACAATTGTAGATATTGTACATCTGCCTTGGCATCTATGGTATTTTTACAATGTTAGTCGGAGGTTTCTTGTATGTTTATGTGACAGAAATACAAACCTGAAACAGCCTACCGTCACTGTGCTACGGTAGGACCTAATCTAGGGATCTACACCTGATGGGAATGCCATTTATTATAGATTTCTTTGAAGCAGGGTTCAATAAAAACTCTTATGAATAAAAAAAAAATAAAAAAATCCGCAACAGATGACTTTTAAAACATTTCGGCAAAATTAAGTTACATCTCAATAAATGAAAGTATAATTATTCATTTAAGTTAAAAACATAGTGGGAAAAGATAAAATTGCTCAAGATGAGCAATTTATTCCTTTGCCACTATGTTTTCATAAAGCGTTTGCTGTGGATGAGTGAAAAGGCTTCTAGAAGTAGGAATGGTCTATTTGACCGAATAGTACTGCCTAATCAGCCAAAATATGGATCCACACCTAATATAAATGCCCATTATTACTGGTTTCCATATAACCCTTTCCCACATACAGCAAATATGCAGCAGACGACTTTAAAAACATAGTGACAAAAACCTGAAAAATATAGATATAAGATAGCTTAATTGTAAAATAAAGTTGAAAACATTGTGACCAACGGTGAAATTGCTCATCGTGAGCAATTTCACCTTTGGCCACAATGTTTTCAAAAGTCGTCTGCTGCTATTGCGTCAAAATGTGTCTGCAGGTGGGAAAGGGTAAAGCAGGGTTCACCAATATCAAATTGTGTGACTATCTTTTATGAATAAAATAACATTGCATTGTAAATTAACCCTTGCCTACATGCAATAAATCTGTAGCTCATCACTTTGAAACATCAAGGTTTCTTTATGAAAATTCTCAATATGAAAGTCGTGTTAATGAACAGAGATGAAAAAAATGTTACAACATGAGAATTTGTTCAATTACTCCTTTTGCCACAATGTTTCAAGTCATCTGCTGCAGATGCTTCATTACAGGCAGAGGCAAGACAAAAGTCAAATATTTTCAGTGAAGTTTATTAATTAGCTGAATGACTTAGTGGGAAGACAATATGCTCGACCGTAGAATTACAGGAAATTGATTAATTAACAACACTCATACATTGACATACCTCCTTTATGTATTTTTCTAGCTGTAGTGTCTGTGTCATCTTAGTAGCTTTAATGAACTCAGGGATTACTTATTTGCTGAAATATTTAAAATTAACAAAACATTCAATGGAATAAAAATTTCAGAATGAGAGAGAGCACGGAAGAAGTAAGTGTGAGAGAGGAGAGAGGCAGTTTGACTGTGTTGTTTTTTTCGCCCCTTTCATACACTTTTTCAGTTATATCCAAACATTTCCTGGGTAAGTTACCAGACCTTCTGGTCCATTTATCCTGACACCAGTGAGTCATTTAACCTCACAATCCTGAGAGCCAGAGGGGAGAGCCATTACTACCATTTTTGTTAAAGTTTATGGAATGAATCAGTCGGGGATCAAACCTGTTACCACAAAGACTTGAACAGATGATTGGGAAAAGAGACAGAGACAAGAAATAGAATGTAGTAGTTCCAAGATTAATCCGACAGTTAACAGATAAATGTTTTTGAAGTGACATGGTAGTATGTGTGTCTCCCTGTTTGATATAAGCTTCCCAGTTCAAACCTAGATCAGGCTAGACGCGTTTTCAAATGGGCTACATTTGTGACTACCCCTAATTATCCATAGTTATGCAAGAAAGAATAGTTCTTGAAATTAACCCTTTGACTGCTGGAACCTTTTTTTGTAAAGCCTGGGCTAACAGTTAACATTCAAGCCAGCCAGTTACTGGCAGTGATTTCATCAGGACTCTATATTGCTGGCTGCTTCACTATGGACCATTCCAATTGCAAAGCTGGACAAATGCATTTTAAATATTCATCATTGAAAAGTGTTAACGCATTTGAGGGGGAAGTTACAGAGCAATTTCAGCAATAGCAAAATTTACTAATGTTCGTATAGGCTTCAGAGCATGTTAACACATGATTGTGTAAAAAGCATTTACTGGAGCATACAGACAAAACCACAAACATATTTTTTTCAATGTGGTCTACACATTAAAATTTATCAACTTTAACCCTTTCCCTCATACGACAATTCTGCAGCAGACGACTTTGAACGTATTTTGTCAAAACATAGAAAATGTCCATAATTGAATGGATAACCTATGACTAAAAGTGGCAAATATTGTGGCAAAAGGAGAAATTGCATGTTTTGTGCAATTTCTTCTTTTGTCACTATGTTTTCAAAAAGCCGTCTGCTACAGAGGCGTCCGAAAGCGTTTTATGAGGGAAAGGGTTAAAGTAATAAAAGTGAATAGTTCTCTGTATCTTTTTCTTTAAATTCAGATATATATATATATGTCTCATTTGGATTATTGTTTCCCACATACAACAAATCTACAGCTGGTGACATTGAAACTGCCTTTGCAAAAATATGGACAATTTATGTTTATTAAACTTTAAAGTCTTGAAACCATTCTGACAAAAGTCGTCTGCTACAAATATGTAAAAACATGTCTGGAATGGGATAAGGTTAAAGAGTTCTGTTAACAAAAAGTCTGCATTAGGTGCTGGCACCAGTCACATATATAATCTCCTTGACAGAGTTGGTAATTTAATTAATCATCCCTTTCGATAGTGGTCCCATTGTGTCAAGAGTTGGCTATCAATAGTATTATCTTTCTCTACTTATGTGATTTTTTAATTTATTTTAATAATTTTGTTCCAAAAATTAATAGTTGACATTATTCATAAGGATAAAAGATTATCAAAAAATGTAATGTATTCAATAATTATCTATTGCAATAAAAGAATGGTTAAACTTCCAGAAAATATCTTTGTTATTATCATATCTTCAATACTAGTTTTACTAGCTACAAATGTTGGGACGGGTGATATTTTAATATACAATTTAGTTACTTATCCCTCTTATCTACGTCCCTGTTATTATTAAGAAGATTAATTACATTGAAATCATAATGAGCAATTTCTCCTTTTGCCACAATGTTTTACTTTTAACAAAACTTAATTTTCAGTTATACTTATATTGTATCCGGCGCGACGACATCTGCGCTGGAGACGACTTCTGGGGCCTTGATTTACACTTGACCATCGGGTGTATCTAAGACGTTCTTGTAGAGATGCAGCCTCACTTTGCTACCTATGATTTATATAACAACTGAATACATTGACAGACCAAGTACCTACCACGTCGGACAACTGTTTGGTGAGTTATGGCATTTCAATATATCGATGATGATATAGTATTGTAGCATATAAAACTACAAAACTTATAAATAGAGTCCAAAACAAGAAAAAATAAGCACATAAACCTTTCAATTGTTGAATTGAAACAGTTTGACAGGCTTAAGCCCTTTCCCACTTGCAGAGGCTTCCAGATGCATTTGAAGCAGACGACTTTTGAAAATATTGTGGAAAAAGGAGAAATTACTCATAATGAGCAATTTCCAGTTCTACCACAATGTTTTCAACTCTATTTAACGATTAAACTTTCATTTATGAGATATTTCATATTTTTGCCAAATGTTTTAAAGTCGTCTGCTGCAGATTTGTTGTATGTGGAAAAGGGTTAAACTCACAAATAGACTATATATTTACCTGACAGTGTGATGTCTTGTTTTAATGAATCCTGACACAATCAATAACAGCAGAATATGATCACAGGAATCCGATTCCTGTGATATGATGAACTTGAAGGCAGGAGCACTTCAATTTATTAAATCACGAAACAAATAAACCATGTACGAGACAGAAAAACCGTGTAAGAACTGTGCAAAGCATAAACCTATTTAACTATTAAAAGTTGTCATGCCTTCTTTTTATTTCTTCAACCTGATGCAAAGGTGGTGAAATTGTCCAGAAGTTTCTGTCATCTTTATCATGTTTGTTATTACGTGACTGGATCCCTGAATATCGATAGAGCAGGAAGCCAGCCGAGTGTTATTGCGCACCAAATTATGTTCGTTCTCTTCCGAGTAGTTCGATAGGTTATTTTAACTAGGAAATAGATATATTAACGTTTTCCCACATACAAACAATCTGCAGCAGACGACTTTGAAAACATCTTCTGAAGAACACAGAAAACATCTTTAAATGAAGGTATAATTATTTTAAAAAGTTGAAAGCATTGTGACAAAAGGGGAAATTGCTCATTATAAGGTTTTCAAAAGACGTCTGCTGCAGATGCGCCAGAAAGCGTCTATATGTGGGAAAGGGTTAAAATCATCATCGAAGCCTAGCCGTTTTAAAAATCGGTTCTCATTAGGCATTGCTCATTTACAAAACGTGCAATATATAGATTTTAACATTTTGTGACATTTCAATTGACCTGTCATTATCATGAAATGTATCACTTTAATTGTTCAGGGACCCTATACGAGCCCATTCTATGCTTAGTAAAAGCTTAGTTGTGTCAGGGACACTATATTGATATATTGATATATAGTGACCTTGGTTGTGAACAGTGTAGATCCAGATCGGTCGTTGCACCTGTTCAGCTAGTCATATTAAGATCTACACTGCTCACATAATACTTACACACGCTTGTAATCCATTACCGTCCGTCAGCTTGTGTAGATCCCGATAAGAACGTGATCCGAACCTACACTGTTCAAACATTTCTAATTAGTACATACCCCCAAGGACGGGCTCCCTTATAAACCGCGACACGCGAAAACAGTTTGAAATAATTCGCATTTGCGACCGAAAAGCGTACTTGTATAGATCTAGTAGGGCTTTGGTCAAAACCGTTCTCGAGGGGGGTTCAAGGATGATCTAACCCTTTCCCACATAACTCAAATATGTAGTAGACGACTTTTTAAACACACAGGCCAAAGAATGGAAACCTCTATAATTTATGAAAATAATTATTAAATAGAGTTGAACAAAATGTTGCAAAAGGAAAACAAATTCAATATAGAGCACATCCTTCTTTTGTCACAATGTTTTCAAAATTCGTCCTCTAATGGAGCGTTTAATACCTCTGCAAGTAAAACAGGTTTCATTATCTCTGCAGGGTTTCTTTTAGTCTGGGCCATTAATACGTTTAAGTGGTCCCGGTATTAATGAATATGTTTTTCCTTCTCTTTTCTAAATTTATCATTTTGATTAAACCATGCTAATCAAAATGTGCTTTAAGCGCGGTTCTGTATCGCCAGATAACGTCTAGTCTCCTACCGACGATGGCTTAAAAAGTCATCGATTGCGGAAAGGGATAATTACTTACACATACATACTATTTAATAAACGGTGACATATACCATCTTCGCTTAGACATTGTTCTTAAAATGCGCCAAAGCTGTTCAAGACACGCCCCATGCACTTTATGAATTCTATTCAGAATTGGAATTGGACTTTATACTATTATTACCTATTACCCCCACGTATTTTGTGGTATTCCTTATTGGTATAACAAAATGTAGAAAGAGAGTGAACTCATTTTGTGAAGGCGGACCTAGTTAAGTCTTACATAAAATCAAAGCACTGCAAGTGCTCACAGCAAGGGGCTAACTGCAGATAACATTTGGACATGGATTTACCGATCCCAAAAGTCTAACTTGAACACTTTACATTAGCAATTTGTTAGTTAGCACTTTATATCCATATATTAAATGATAAAGGAGTAAAGCAAAACACTGTAAACACAGTATGATGGTCTATCGATATGCTAAAAGTTGGCATACACATGCGCATCTGCTATCTGGATAGTTTCTGCTTAGCACACCTCCTGGTTTACAATGGATTTTAGTCGTGTCTTTTTTTAATGCAATTAACACATATACATTTCATATCAAAATCACAATAACCAAACAATGATAATTATATTGAGAGTCCAATTTTACTTTCAAAGCAGAAATAAAATCCTGTGTTATCTACATTTTCTTCAGCGTGCAATGACTGAAATATTGTTAAAAGCGACGTAAAACATCATACAGACGATTTAATCATTTCTTAGTGTTTCACACCGCATAGGTGAATAGTTTTAAATGCATTGCTTTTGAATTCATTTTAAATCCCAACATTTTGAAAGAGTTTATTGCAGCGGTGTTAAATGACAATTGCACCACTGATATCGGCAATTTATAAGACAAAAAATATTATATTTTTCTTACAAAAAAATTATCTGCCCATAGCGGGAATCGAACTCAAGTGTCCTTTTTCACGGCCAAACATTCTAACCACTACGTTACGCGGCCACTACGATGAGTTTCATTTATAACATAATTATAAACCAATACACGAGTTAGCGGAAATATTTAGTATGAAACGTTTTATCTTGATAAAAAACAAATGTCATTTAAATCATTTGGGTTTTTTTTATAACTGGGACTTGACTATCTTATTCCGTCTGCTGAGGTTGTTCAGGTTAATTTTGGTTGAACATTTGATGTATTTACCTAGGAATCTAAAATGAAATACTCTAGTACTTAGATTCCAGATTAACGTTTCCGCTGATAATACATTTTATTCGAAAGGATTTTTGGAAATTACGACGCCTAGGCTCACTTGCACATTTATCGTATATGTGTTATATTTTGTCATCTGTTTATTTTATTATCATTTAAATAATTTGAATATTTGAGTATATATGTTATCATTGGAACTCATTTATCATAATTTGTTTTTGAGTCGGAATCGAAAAGTTACCTTTACTCCATTCGATTTACAATATTTAGGAATTACCAATGAACTTTACGCGCGATCAAGTATGTTGAAAGCGTAGAGATACATTTTAATTATTAATCATGTAATTCATATGTTTTAACATAAAAATTATTTCGAGTTATTCCTTTTGGGTTAGTGATGTCGAATCAAATCAATTTTCGGCTTCATATGTCAACAAGTTACCGCATTTTGATTTTTAGACAGGAACTATTGGCAGTTCAAGATGACCAACATGGAAATTAGCTGGCAACAGTCATTTCATTTTTAACAAAATATTCCACAAATCATCAACTTTCATTGACATTATGTACGATCTGCAACCACCAATACATCTATATGAAGTCGAGATGGTGTTCAGAAATGGAGAGCTGATGTAGAAAGACAGATGTGAAGTAATTCCATGCCGATATCGTAAAAGCTCTGTCTAGATTCCAGTCTCAAACTGATGCGTCGTTTCGAAAATTAGCTACTATAGCAATTGGCTCTAAAGAGCCCCTTGCTAAAAACCATACTTCGGTGACATTCGTATATGTTGGTGGACAGTAATGGTTCTGATGAGACTGTGTATTTGCTCATTGTAATAACTGTTACAAGTTCGCATACTCATGTTGTCTAACTTCTATCGTGTACGCGTATTCAAATAAAATCTCGATATAAACAATAAACTATATTTACAACGTGCGTATTTTTTATCATCTATATTTGCATACAGCACATTATCCGACAATGATTGACTGGTCAGTATCCGTATATAGCAGGACACCAGAAAACACGCTGTGGTCACCTCCGCACACGCCATGATCCGCATCGAGGCTACGTATTGTGACGTCATCGCCCTGATTCAGATGAACAATGATTGTTTGACTCGTCTCGTCCCAGGCATTTTGAGCCCCATTGTTGTAGAACCATGCTTCTCGTCCGCCATTTATAAAGATGCCGAAATGACCAGAATTATCATTATATGTAGTTATTGTCGTAGAAAACAGGTAGATACCCGAAATAGAAGCCTGGAAAACGCCTACGTTGTTGTCATAATTGTTTCCCACGTTAGTTGTGACGTTGTCGAATATGATGATTTGGCTGTTTCCAAGGTGTGTTGCGTGGGATGAAAGCTTAGCAAAAAACGCGACCCCATCCTGCACCTCTCTGAGCTTTGGCGATGATGCTCTAGCGGAATCTGGAACATAAACGTATTGGTGTATTTCTCATTCAGTCAGGTTGTACTTTATACACTTCAGCCAAACAAATACGCTCTGGAAAAGTATCTTAATATTATGAGCAAATTACATGACCCAAATGCGTAAGTCATTCTCGCAGCTCAAGACTAAGCGGATGGTTTGTACGTACAACTACTTCCATAATACGACTATAATGTATTATAAAGGCGTCAGTGAATATGCCAAAAGAGGTATTATATTCATCATGAGTGTCAATGTTCTTTGCAGAAGAATTGGTGAAAAGGAGACAAAAACAAAACCCTTCATGAAATTCGTACAATAAGTAAAGCATTGTACATTCATTAGGGGTAAGACACGTTTCTTTTCAATCTACGACACTAGTGTTGTACGTGACTGAACCAGCTTAAAGGCGAAAACAAGATTACGTACAGTAATTTGCCATTTCAACCATAGCATATGGTCATTAAGATGAACCGATTTATGTTTTATTCCAAGATCCGGATGATAATTGTGCAATGACATTTCGTTAAAAGACACATACACGTTTCTTCTTGCTCAAGTAATTCATTATGGTCAGAGAGGCATCTAACGTGTTGATACAAATTACATTTTAATGAAAGCATAAATTGAAATTGTTTTCTTTATTACCTTGTCGAACGAAGTTTCTCATTTTGTCTGAAGATCGACGACCATTCCTGAAGTTGTTTTGAAGACGCGTGGCCTTGGAATTTGGTGCGTCTTTCACATAATTTTCAGGTTGTTGCTGATCGTTGTCCGTGGATATTATTCCATCTGTCATGGGAGATTCTAAAATACCAATACGTTGGGTCAGTTTTTCTATTTCATGTTTGTGCTGTTCTTCAATTGTCGAAACATGTCTTTGAAACTCTTGACGTAGATCTGATATTTCCTCGGCATGCTGAGCTCGAATGTCAGAGTTTTCTGCTCGCAGTTCATCAATGATCTTAGCTAATTCGACTGGATGATTCTTTACGGCTGTCTCTAGTTGGGAAATCCTGTCTACCAAAGACTGGAATACGTCGACATTTCCTGCTACATTTCCGTACAGACCATCGTCACCGGACACATTCTCTGACGAACCAATGGCAGAGAAAAGGAGTAAAACAAAAGCAATTCCGCACACGTCTCCCATGATGGTACAGTTTGTGTTATCAGTTCATCGAGGTGAAACCTTATCTTGTACATGCGTAGACAGACAGGTGTTTTTTCAATTTGAATGAGAACATTAGATATGTGAGCCGTCCCGTGAGAAAACCAACTGTGTGGACTCTGCGTAAAGCATCGACCCGGATCATCCTAAGCATGCCGCGCAGGCTAACCCGGACAGACATTTTTCGCCTCCTGTGTATTTTCTGTTTCAGGAATCATTACTCTATACCTCTATCCCCTAAACGGAATGTGTCGCCTCGGACTAGTCTGCGCGGACTGCACAGGCTAATCTGTGTCGATACATTACGCAGATGACATAATGTTGGTTTTCTCGCGGGACGGCTCATGTGTCCAAGGAAACCCAACCTGACCGGATGTTGTTATAATTGTAGCGAAAGACGTGTCTGCGCATCCATTTTTTTTTTAAATTTCAATGTTTGTTAGAAGTTTTGATTTTTTCTCTAATTGGCGAACAGTGAAGAACCAGAATAAGTTGTGTGGATGCACTGGTTGATGTAGATATACAATTGTCGCAATGTCATTTGGTTTGTCTTATTTAAATTGTCAATGTTTGTTAGAAGTTTTGAATTTTCTATCACTATTTGGCGAAAATTGGAGAACCGCAGAACAAGCTATACAGATGCGCACGTTGAACTAGATATACACTTGTTGCAATGGCATTTGGTTGGTTTTCATAATGCCATACTCATTTTAAAGACACCGAACAATGAAAAAGGTGTGTTCGAAGGAACGAATGTGTCGTCTGCCAAAATGTCTGTAAGTGAAATCGTGATAGACGGACGGATAGACGGCAGAAAAGTTGTTCCTTTGTTTTATTCCCCCGAGGAAGGTACGGCACGAATATTCGGGAAATATGGACATCTCTTATCATATTGTCATCGGTGTGGGTTTTTAATAATTAATCATGATTAAGGTGAGTCGGCAGCGCTAAATGTGAGGTTAGTATGTTAAACAATCTTTAAACACCTTTCACACATACAACCAATCTGCAGCAGACGACTTAACGCCTTTTCTAACATACAACAAATCTGCAGCTGACGACTAATCTTACAGAAATATAGGTATATTTACTGAAAAATGGGAACACATTGTGGCAAAAGGAGAAATCATGAGCAATTTTGTCTTTTGCCATTTTTTTTTCTGCTGTTTATTCGTCACACGGTGTCTATAAGTTGGAAAGGATTACGGTTAATATTTTGTTCAACGATTCATACAATTCATTGCAACCACACTCCTATTCTGTCTCGCAAATGGGTCCCTGCATACGGCAGCCAGTTGTCGGAGTATATTTTATAGAACACAGGTGACACGAATTACAGGGGTAAGTTTAAGATTGTGCAAAACTATTTAACACACCGAATGCTACTCAAACCCGAGCATTCGATGTGTTAACCCTTTTCCAAATACAGAAGTTTGTTGATGCCTCTGCAGCAGACAACTTTTGAGAGTATTATGGCATAAGGAGAAATTGCTTATAATACCAAATACTTTAAAACTGGTAGTAATTGCTGCCCTCCTTGAAGCTCAGGGTTTCGGGGTTAGCATTACGACTGACTGGCTGGTCTCAGGATAAATGGACCAGTATAACTCGAAACTTACCGGGGAAACACCGGATTTAACTGAACAAGTTTTGGAAGCGGCGTTAAACACCAAACAATCAATCAACTTCTGCATATTTAACATTTAAGGGGAAGTTGGTGTTAAAACATTCTTAATACGACCCATTTGTGTAATTAGATTAAGGTAATGCAGACATGTTTTGTATTCGCATGGGGACAACTGTTAGGATAACAATTTAACACCTAACACTGCAAGATAAATCTGTATAGATGATAGATATGTTGGATTGTATAAAATCTAGCAATCAGGATGTAACCAGAAATTTAGATAAATATCAGTCCGTCAAATCAATCAATCGAAAGATAAACTAACGCATACCTTAGGTGTGTTTATTTTAAAGACCCCTAACAACATTCTAGCTAGAAACATTATATTGTTTCTTTGTTTGCGCACATGCATACAAACTAGGAATGGTATGCAGCTTATCTAGCTCAGAATTGTGCGCATGTGTGCAAACTTTTCTCCTCCTAACAACGAAAGAAAATTAGCCTACACTGTTGGTATGTTATGTTTACATTGTGCACAAGAAAGAAATTACATGTACTTATATAATGATAGGAAATTGTTTACTTGTGCGAAAGAAGGAATTTGTTAATATTGTGATACAGATTGACATATGACCGTTTGCGTCAAGATCTTGGCGAACGTAACTTAATGCTCATATAGAAAAGAAGATAAGAATTGTATGTGCTTAAACTGTGTTACTATGCCAACGTTTGAATCCATATTGTATTTTTAGGAAAGAGTTGGAGAAAAGGAGAACATGCTTATCATAAATTATATTTAACATTTTATCACTATGTTTTCGAAAGTCGTGGTTTATACTTTATATCACATACTAATCGTTATTGTAGATCTATAAAGTTTACATACATTATTTCTGCAAACTATTTCTGACGTCAAATCCTCTTTTAATTGAAATACTTATGATCAATTATACAGCAATATGAAAAATTCAACTTAACATTGTGACTTCGAACTTAAACATTAAGGTTCTCGATCGAGCATTATAAATTCTGTATACTTTTGTCCATTTTAGAATTACAATACAGGCAGGCGATTTTCCTGTTATAAGCGCTGTTTGGTTACCGTTTTATATCAATCATAGGCTATATGGGCAAAGCGTTGAATCAACAACGTTAGACGAATTTTAAGATATATGTCTTCTACGTGTCCGAAGCTTGTTATTTAATGAAAATTAGTACTACATGATTGTGATTTTCAGAAATAAAACTAAAATGCATAACCAATTATAAATATAAATGCCTTGTTCAGGCGAGAACTGCTGCTTGCTGCCGTTGCTACGACTAGATGACGCGTTTGGACTCTGTTTGTTAAACGGTTTGTATAATCAGGTAGTTTTAGTTCAAACACGTATTTAATTGAATGTAAATGAATTTTCTGATGAGCTTTCCTGAATATTGAATGAAAAGTGTGGCCCATGTTTTTTCTCTCTAAAGTTTGGCCTAGTGACATAGGTTTAGACCGCACATGATTTCCAGTTTCGTAATTGATCAAGATAGTGATGAATGAACTGATGAAATTGTGTCCTCTACAATGTTCAAGACATGCGTTTTTCTTCTTAAATGCTCCAGTTCTTTTACCAAGGTTCAAAATAACACTGAGTTGACTAAAATGAATGTTCTGATGATTATTCATAATTATTGGATGAAAACTCTGGCCTCTTGTCTCAGGATAAATAGACCAGTATAACTGGAAACTTACCCGGGAAACACCGGATTTAACTGAACAGTTTTTGGAACCACTTGACCCAGTTTCAAACTTGACTGAAAATTGATTGAGGTAAATATCCTGACGAACCCTTATAATGTCTCCCTTGTATTCCTGTAGTGCAAACATTGAAAATCTTACTTGAAAGTATTAATCCGATTTCATAAACAATCCTTAGAAATAGTCCATGTATGACTCTATACAAAGATTACTCAAGCCATCTTGATTGGAAAAATAATGCATACCCGCAAGAAGACGGGGCTAGATGACCGTAAATATGTGCTGTAGCAGACAGGGAAACCATTTTCTTTGAAGAAAGGGATAATTACTTACACATACATAAAAACGGTGACATACAATCTTCAGTTAGACATTATTCTTAAAATGCGCCAAAGCTGTTCAAGACACGCCTCGTGAACTTTATGATTTCTTTTCAGAAAATGCAATGAACAATTGTGGAATTGGACTTCATACTATATTTTGTGGTATTCCTTTTTGGTGTTACACAAGGTAGCAAGAGAGTTAACTCATTTTGTGAAGGGTTGCAAGTTAAGTCTTACACATAAAGATACTTCGGTGACATTCGTATATAATATATATATATATTTATGTAGGTGGACAGTTATGGTTCTGGTGAGACTGTGTATTTACTCACTGTAATACATGTTACAAGTTCGCATAATCATGTTGTCTAACTCCTATCGTGTACGCGAGTTGCAATACAGATGCATTGGACAATCTCGATATAAATAATAAACTATATTTACAACATGCGTATTTTTATCATCTATATTTGCATACAGCGCATTATCCGACAATGATTGACTGGTCAGTATCCGTATATAGCAGGACACCAGAAAACAGACTGTGGTCATCTCCGGTTACGCCATGATCCGCATCGAGGCTACGTATTGTGACGTCATCGCCTTGTTTTAGATGAACAATGATTGTTTGACTCGTTTCGTCCCAGGAATTTTGAGCACCATTATTGTAGAACCATGTTTCTCGTCCGCCATTTATAAAGATGCCGAAATGACCAGAATTAGTATTCAAAGATGTTATTGTCGTAGAAAACAGATAGATACCCGAAATAGAAGCCCGGAAAACGCCTATGTTTTTGTCATAATTGTTTCCCACGTTAGTTGTGACGTTGTCGAATATGATGATTTGGCTGTATCCCAGGTGTTCTGTGTTGGAAGAAAACTTAGCAAAAAACGCGACCCCATCCTGCACCTCTCTGAGCTTTGGCGATGATGCTCTAGCGGAATCTGGAACATAAACGTATTGGTTTATTTCTCATTCAGACAGGTTGTACTTATACACTTCAGCCAAATAAATACGCTCAGGAAAAGTATTTAAATATTATGAGCAAATTACATGACCCAAATTCCCAAGCCATTCTCCCGGCTAAAAACTTAGCAGGTGGTTTACACTTACAACTACTTCCTGAATACGACTGTAATGTATTATAAAGGCGTCAGTGCGGACGTGAACAGATTCTTCTTTATAAATGATCAACGTTCTTTGCAGAAGAATTGGTAAAAAGGACACAAAAACAAAACCCTCCATGAAATTATTACGATAAAGCATGTTCATTTATTAGGGGGGAGACATGTATTTTTCAATCTGCGACACTAGTTTTGTATTTGACTTAAAGGCGAAAACAGGATTAAGTACAGTAATTTTGCCTTTTCAACCATAGCAGAATGTTTTTAAGGTGAACCGAGTTTATGCTATATACCAAGATCCGGACGATAAGTGTGCATTGACATTTCGTTAAAAGATACATACACGTTTCTTCTTGCTCTAGTAAGCATTATGATCAGAAAGGCGTCTAACTTGTTATCACCAATTATATTTTAATGAACGCATACATTACAATAAGATTGTTTACTTCATTACCTTGTCGAACGAAGCTTCTCTTTTTGGCTGAAGATCGACGACCATTCCTGAAGTTGTTTTGAAGACGCGTGACCTTGGAATTTGGTGCGTCTTTCACATCTTTTTCAGATTGTTGCTGACCGTTGTCCGGGGATATCATTCCATCTGTCATGGGAGATTCTAAAATACCAATACGTTGGTTCAGTTTTTCTATTTCATTGTTGTGCTGTTCTTCAATTGTCGAAACATGTCTTTTAAACTCTTGACGTATATCTGATATTTCCTCGGCGTGCTGAGACCGAATGTCAGAGTTTTCTGCTCGCAGTTCATCGATGACCTTAGCTAATTCGACCGGATGGTTCTTTACGGCTGTCTCTAGTTGGGAAATCCTGTCTACCAAAGACTGGAATACGTCGACACTTCCTGCTACATTTCCGTACAGACCATCGTCACCGAACACTTTCTCTGACGAACCAATGGCAGAGAACAGGAGTAAAACAAAAACAATTCCGCACACGTCCCCCATGTTTGTACAGTTTGTGTTATCAGTTCATTGAGGTGAAACCTTATCTTGTACATGCGTAGACAGACATTCTTTAATTTGATATGTAAGCCGTCCCGCGAGAAAACCTACTTTGTGGACTCTGCGTAAAACATCGACCGGATCATCCTGTGTATTTTCTGTTTCAGGAATCATTACTCTATACCTCTTTCCCCCTAAACGGAATGTGTCGGCTCGGATTAGCCTGCGCGGACTGCACAGGCTAACCTGTGTCGATACTTTACGCAGATGACATAATGTTGGTTTTGTCTCGCCGGACGGCTCATGTGTCCCAAGTAACCCAAACTTACCGGATGTTGTTATAATTGTAGAGAAATACGTGTCTGCGCATCTAGTCTTTTTTTTAAATTCGCAATGTTTTTTATAAGTTTTGATTGTTTTCTCCAATTGGCGAACAGTGAAGAATTAAAATAAGTTGTGTGGATGCACTGGTTGATCTAGATACATGTATACACTTGTTGCAGTGTCATTTGGTTGGTTTTCATAAAGCCATAGTACTTTTAAGGACAGCGAACAATAAAAAAGATTGTTCGAAGGAACGCATGTGTCGCCTGCCAATATGTCTGTAAGTGAAATCGTGAAAGACGGACGGATAGCCGGCAGAGAAGTGGTCCCTTTCTTTCAAACTCAAACTGCCGAGAAAGGTGACACAAAAATGGCACGAATATTCGGGAAATATGGACATCTCTTGTAATATTGTCATCGGTGTGGGTTTTCAATAATTAGTCATGATTAAGGTGAGTCGGCAGCGCTAAATGTGAGGTTAGTATGTTAAAACATCTTTAAACGCCTTTTCCACATACAACCAATCTGCGGCAGACTACTAATCTTCCAGAAATATACGTACATTTACGGGAAAATGTGAACACATTGTGGCAAAAGGACAAATCATGAGCAATTTCGTTTTTTTGCCATTTGTTTTCATGCTGTCACAAGGTGTATATCAGTTGAAAAGGATTACGGTTTATATTTTTTGTTCAACGATTCATACAATTCATTGCAACCACACTCCTATTCTGTCTCGCAAATGGGTCCCTGCATACGGCAGCCAGTTGTCGGAGTATATTTTATAGAACACAGGTGACACGAATTACAGGGGTAAGTTTAAGATTGTGCAAAACTATTTAACACACCGAATGCTGCTCAAACCCGAGCATTCGATGTGTTAACCCTTTTCCAAATACAGAAGTTTGTTGATGCCTCTGCAGCAGATAACTTTTGAGAGTATTATGGCATAAGGAGAAATTGCTCATAATACCAAATACTTTAAAACTGGTAGTAATTGCTGCCCTCCTTGAAGCTCAGGGTTTCGGGGTTAGCATTACGACTGACTGGCTGGTCTCAGGATAAATAGACCAGTATAACTGGAAACTTACCCGGGAAACACCGGATTTAACTGAACAGTTTTTGGAACCACTTGACCCAGTTTCAAACTTGACTGAACATTGATTGAGGTAAATATCCTGACGAACCCTTATAATGTCTCCCTTGTATTCCTGTAGTGCAAACATTGACAATCTTACTTGAAAGTATTAATCCGATTTCATAAACAATCCTTAGAAATAGTCCATGTATGACTCTATACAAAGATTGCTCAAGCCATCTTGATTGGAAAAATAATGCATACCCGCAAGAAGACGGGGCTAGATGACCTTAAATATGTGCTGTAGCAGACAGGGAAACCATTTTCTTTGAAGAAAGGGATAATTACTAACACATACATAAAAACGGTGACATACAATCTTCAATTAGACATTATTCTTAAAATGCGCCAAAGCTGTTCAAGACACGCCTCATGAACTTTATGATTTCTTTTCAGAAAATGCAATGAACAATTGTGGAATTGGACTTCATACTATATTTTGTGGTATTCCTTTTTGGTGTTACACAAGGTAGCAAGAGAGTTAACTCATTTTGTGAAGGGTTGCAAGTTAAGTCTTACACATAAAGATACTTCGGTGACATTCGTATATAATATATATATATATTTATGTAGGTGGACAGTTATGGTTCTGGTGAGACTGTGTATTTGCTCACTGTAATAAATGTTACAAGCTCGCATAATCATGTTGTCTAACTCCTATCGTGTACGCGAGTTGCAATACAGATGCATTGGACAATCTCGATATAAATAATAAACTATATTTACAACATGCGTATTTTTATCATCTATATTTGCATACAGCGCATTATCCGACAATGATTGACTGGTCAGTATCCGTATATAGCAGGACACCAGAAAACAGGCTGTGGTCACCCCCGGTTACGCCATGATCCGCATCAAGGCTACGTATTGTGACGTCATCGCCTTGGTCTAGATGAACAATGATTGTTTGACTCGTTTCGTCCCAGGCATTTTGAGCACCATTATTGTAGAACATCGTTTCTCGTCCGCCATTTATAAAGATGCCGAAATGACCAGAATTAGTATTCAAAGAAGTTATTGTCGTAGAAAACAGGTAGATACCCGAAATAGAAGCCCGAAAAACGCCTACGTTGTTGTCATAATTGTTTCCCACGTTAGTTGTGACGTTGTCGAATATGATGGTTTGGCTATATCCAAGGTGTGTTGCGTGGGATGAAAGCTTAGCAAAAAACGCGACCCCATCCTGCACCTCTCTGAGCTTTGGCGATGATGCTCTTGTGGATTCTGGAACATAAACGTATTTGTTGATTGAACATTCAGACAGGTCGTTGCATCTTTAGCCAAATAAATACGCTCTGGAAAATGATTATAATATTATGAGCAAATTATATGACCAAAGCCATTCTAAACTAAAGACTAAGCGGGTGGTTTGTATGTACAACTTCTTCCTGAATATGACTGTCTTATAAAGGGGTCAGTGCGGACGTCAAAATACGTACTTGACTATGGATCACCATACGTTACAATTTTCTTTGCATTATAATCGGTGAGAAGGAGACAAAAACAAAGCTTTCATGAAATTCTTACGATAAGTAAAGCATCTACATGCATTAGGGTCAAGACATCGATTTTTCAATCTACGACACTAGTTGTGTACTTCACGGCGAAAACAAGATTAAGTACAGTAATTTAACATTTCAACCATATCAGGATGTCTTTCATATGGCCATAGTTTATGTTGTTGGATGTTAATTATGTATGTACACTTCGTTAATAGACACATACATGTTTCTTCTTGCTCAAGTAAGTCATTCTGGTTCGATAGACGCCTAACGTGTAGTCACAAATTATTCTTTAATGAAAGCATAAATAACTCTTTTTGTCTGAAGATCGACGACCATTCCTGAAGTTGTTTTGAAGACGCGTGACCTTGGCATTTGGTTCGTCTTTTACATCTTTTTCAGATTGTTGCTGATCTTTGGCCGAGGATATCATTCCATCTGTCATGGTAGATTCTAAGATACCAATACGTTGGTTCAGTTTTTCTATTTCATGTTTGTGCTGATCTTCAATTGTCGAAACATGTCTTTGAAACTCTTGACGTAGATCTGATATTTCCTCGGCATGCTGAGCTCGAATGTCAAGAGTTTTCCGCTCGCAGTTCATCAATGACCTTAGCTAATTCGAACGGATGGTTCTTTACGACTGTCTCTAGTTGGGAAATCCTGTCTACTAAAGACTGGAATACGTCGACATTTCCTGCTACATTTCCGTACAGACCATCGTCAACGAACACTTTCGCTGACGAACCAATGACAGAGAAAAGGAGTAAAACAAAAACAATTCCGCACACGTCCCCCATGTTTGTACAGTTTGTGTTATCAGTTAATCGAGGTGAAACCTTATCTTGTACATGCGTAGACAGACATTCTTTAATTTGATATGTAAGCCGTCCCGCGAAAAAACCAACTTCGTAGACTCTTCGTAAAGCATCAACCCGGATCATCCTGTGTACTCTATACCTCTATCCCCCTATACGGAATATGTCGGCTCGGATTAGCCTGCGCGGACTGCACAGGTTAATCTGTGTCGATACATTACGCAGATGACTTAATGTTGGTTTTGTCTCGCCGGACGGCTCATATGTCCCAAGTAACCCAAACTTACCGGATGTTGTTATAATTGTAGAGAAATACGTGTCTGGGCATCTAGTCTTTTTTTTTAAATTCTCAATGTTTTTTAGAAGTTTAGAGTTTTTCTCTAATTGGCGAACAGTGAAGAATCAGAGTAAGTTATGTGGATGCATTGGTTGATCTACATGCATGTATACACTTGTTGCAGTGTCATTTGGTTGGTTTTTATAAAGCCATAGTAATTTTAAAGACACCGAACAATAAAAAATATTTTTCGAAGGAACGCATGTGTCGCCTGCCAATATGTCTGTAAGTGATTTCGTGATAGACGGACGGATAGACGGCAGAGAAGTGGTCCCTTTATTTCAATCTTCCGAGAAAGGTGACACAAAAATGGCACGAATATTTTGGAAATATGGACATCTCTTGTAATATTGTCATCGGTGTGGGTTTTCAATAATTAATCATGATTAAGGTGAGTCGGCAGCGCTAAATGTAAGGGTAGTAAGTTAAAACATCTTTAAACACCTTACCCACATACAACAAATCTGCGGCAGACTACTAATCTTCCAGAAATATACGTATATTTACGGGAAAATGTGAACACATTGTGGCAAAAGGAGAAATCATGAGCAATTTTGTTTTTTTGCCAATTTTTTTTCTGCTGTATATTCGTCACAAGGTGTCTATAAGTTGGAAAGGATTACGGTTAATATTTTTTGTTCAACGATTCCTACAATTCATTGCAACCACACTCCTATTCTGTCTCGCTTATGGGTCCCTGCATACGGCAGCCAGTTGTCGGAGAATATTTTATAGAACACAGGTGACACGAATACAGGTGTAAGTTTAAGATTGTGCAAACTATTTATCACACTTATTACTCGGTGAATGCTACTCAACCCCGAGTACTCGATGTGTTAACCCTTTCCCGAATACAGAAGGGTTTTAAAGGGTTTTTAATGCCTCTGCAGCAGACAACTTTTGAAAAAATTATGGCAAAAGCAGAAATTGCTCATAATACCAAATACTTTAAAACTGGTAGTAATTGCTGCCCTCCTTGACGCTCAGGGTTTCGGGGTTAGCATTACGACTGACTGGCTGGTCTCAGGATACATGGACCAGTATAACTGGACAACTTACCGGGGAAACACCGGATTTAACTGAACAAGTTTTGGAAGCGGCGTTAAACACCAATCAATCAATGAACTTCTGCAGATTTAACATTTAAGGGGAAGTGGGTGTTAAAACATTCTTAATACGACCCATTTGTGTAATTAGATTAAGGTAATGCAGACATGTTTTGTATTCGCATGGGGACAACTATTAGGATAACAATTTAACACCTAGCACTGAAAGTTAAGTCTAAATAGATGATAGATATGCTTGATTGTATAAAATCTAGCAATCAGGATGTGAACTGAAATTTAGATCAATATCAGTCCGTCAAATCAATCAATCGAAAGATAAGCCAATATGTACATTTTAACCCTTTCCCTCATACGACAATTCTGCAGCAGACGACTTTGAACGTATTTTGTTAAAAAATAGAAAATCTCTATAATTGAATGGATAACCTATGACTAAAAGTGGAAAACATTGTGGCAAAAGGAGAAATTGCTCGTTTTGAGCAATTTCTACTTTTGTCACAATGTTTTCAAAAAGCCGTCTGCTGCAGAGGCGCCAGAAAGCGTCTATATGAGGTAAAGGGTTAAAATGTTGGACGTATACCTTAGGTATGTGTATTTTAAAGACCTACTGCAGTTTAACACCTAACACTGCAAGATAAATCTGAATAGATGATAGATATGTTTGATTGTATAAAGTCTAGCAATCAGGATGTAACCAGAATTTAGATAAATATCAGTCCGTCAAAGATAAGCCAATATGTCCATTTTAAAATGATGGACGTATACCTTAGGTGGAAGACAGTGGTGCAGAGGTAGAACGTCGGCCTCTCGTATCAAAGGTCCCTGGTTCGAGTCCCGTGATGAGCGGGTCCTGACTTTGGAATTATTCCACACAAACGTCGCGAGTACTGGTTAAGTCTACTGGAAGCAGAAATCGAGCGTGATCAATATAAGCCTTGTTTCGCAATCGATGTAAATTAATAAGTTTAAACTAATACCTTAGGTGAGTGTATTTTAAAGACCTACGGCAGTTTACGCCTTACAGCATTCTAGCCAGAAACATTATATTATTTCTTTGTTGGCGCCCATGTATACAAACTCGGAATGGTATGCAGCTTATCTAGCTCAGAATTGTGCGCATGTGTGCAAACTTTGCTCCTAGCAACGAAAGAAATTAAAATTAGACATTTCCTGAGTTTAAAAAAGCCTACACTGTTGGTATGTTATGCTTTCATTGTGCTAAAGAATGAGATTGCATGTACTTATATAGTGATAGGAAATTTTTTACTTTTGCAAAAGAAGGAATTTGTTAATAGTGTGAGACAGAAGGACATATATGACCATTTGCGTCTAGATCTTGGCGAACGTAACTTAATTAATGCTCGTATACAAGAGAAGATAAGAATTTGTATTGGGTTAAACTGTGCTACTATGCCAAAGTTTGAATCCATTTTGAAAGATAAGGAAATAGTTGGAGAAAAGGAGGAAATACTTATCATGAACTATATTTAACATGTTATCACTATGTTTTCGAAAGTCGTCTGCTAGAAATTTGTGTTAACTTTATGTTACAAACTAATCCTTATTGTAGATCTACATATTTGACATACATCCTTTCTGCGAAATATACGAATATGATAATTTATACAGCAAAATGCAAAGTTCAACCAAACATTGTGACTTCGAACTTAAACAACCAATAGTAGGTTCTCTAGTGGGCATTATAACTTATGTATACTTCTGTCCATTTGTGAATCACAATAAATGAGATTTCCTGTATAAAGAGCTATTTGGTTACCATTTTATATAAATCATAGACCATATTGGCACTATATGAAATCTTCCACGACAGACGGATGTAAGCTGTGTCTGAAGCTTGTTATTTGATGACAAGACGAATTTTGATGCAAAGTATCAAAGACGCCGCGCATGATTTTGAAGCATGACTTAAGGGAAGCAGATGCAGCTCAGTACATGTAAATAACGTGTAAACAGACAGGATGTAAATATTTCGAAAAAGAAGGCCAAATGTTCCTTTATTTTAAACAAGAAGACCAAGATGTGCCTACATTGCTCACCTTGCTACCATAGCCTATGATAAAAGGTTACCAAGAGCAGAAAGGATCAGTTTTGACGTAGAGATAACCGTTTTATATGCTGCGATCTATGTAATATTCAGCATTAGTCGTATAATGTCAAGTTTAGTCCTAAAACCATATGGTTTACAGTTTGTTTAACATTGACTGCAACTATAATGTGTCAAAGAAGCTGAAGTTTCTTAATTTTGTTACCAATAAACGGTTTAAATCAATTAGATAAAATAAAAAAATAAAAAAACCACACATAGGTGCTTACATATTTTAAAATATATATAAGGTTTAACGCCTCTGGATATAAGTTAAGTATGACACACGCTTTGGAAGGAGAGCGGAAAGTCTATTCCCCGAAGGCTTCCCGTTTAGCAGAAGTATGATTACAAAGACGGCGGTATATTTACAAAAAATACGAAGTTATTTTAAAAATGTTTAAATGTAATTTTATATTCATGTATTAAAATGTTTTATGTGAGCTTTTTAACCACTATCCTTTTAAGATTTAGCAGTTGTAGCGAATTATTAGAGTTCCTTGTTCGAATATGCCAATGGGATTAACTACCCGAGTCTAACGGTCGAAATGTTCTATAGCCTTTGTACTCGAGAGTTAACTAACTCCATTCTAAAAAGAGTCGATTTTTATAAGCAAATTAAAGAAAAATTTAAAATTGAGCATTTATGAAATTAAAGAAAAGGTTCACATGTATAGTCAACATATAGAAAGAATACAATGGACAGAATGAACAAACTGTATGGGGAGGAACGTGTCAACAGATTGTTATAAATAGGCAAAAACGTCCCCCGAATTTCGAGGCCGTAAACCAAACAATTAAAAAAGCGTAGCCTATGAGCTCGCCAGGGTCGTAAATCAAACTATTAAAAAATGCGTAGCCTAAGAAGTTGGGGAATTAAATGTGGCTAAAGATTTGAAATAACGGTAGAAGACATACATATTTTGCATCTTCTTCAAACATATAATAGAGTTTTTCTTAACAATAATAATGTTGGTTGCTCCCTTTTCGATTACGTCACCCCATGGTATAAAATTAAAACCTATACCATACTGAAGCCGCGCTTCCACGCGGCGTCAATAATTAATTTGGATTTTCAGGAATAAAACAAAATGCCAAACTAATTATAGATATAAATGCTTCGTTAAGGCGAGAACTACTGATTTCTGCCGTCGCTACGACTAGATGACGAAATACGTTTTTAAGTATTTAGGTATTACTAAGCGCTAAGTAAGATTGGTGGAATTGGACGCTGACTGCATCACACCTTTATAAGTACCTTTAAAAAGTCAAAATGTTAGCAAATGTCGTTGAATTTATAAAAGAAACAAATAAACATCTAGTTTCAAAACGTTTAATTTAAGAATTGCATGTAACAGTTCAAATGCAACTTATTTTCCAACAATGGACGATTGTTCATTATCTGAAAACAAAAGGACGCCGGAAAACAGGCTGTAGCCATATCCGGTGACAGCATGATCCGCTTCGAGACTACGCACGGTGACGTCATCGCCTTGCTTCAGATGAACAATAATTGTTTGACTTGATTCGTCATAGGCGTTTTCAACACCATTATTGTATAAATATGTTTCTCGTCCGTCATTTATAAACATGCCGAAATGACCCCTATTCGAACCCAAAGAGGTTATAGTTGTAGCCAAAAGGTAGATACCCGCTATTGGAGCGCGGAAAAGGCCAACATGATTATCATAGTTGTTTCCAACGTTAGTTGTGACATTGTTAAAAATGATGGGCTGGTTATATCCAAAGTGTTCTGTATTGAGAGACAGTTTGGCAAAAAAGGCTGTTCGTACTCCACCCTCCAACTGCCGCGTACTAGATGACGAAACTTTGGTGGAGCCTGAAATATATAGAAGACGTTTATTACAATTACAAGTGCAATAGGTCACATGGCCCTTGATATGAACGTGATACACATTTAAACATTACAAATGACTGGTGTGTCATGTGGCGCTGACCATAAATATGTATTTCAGTCAGGTGCGTAGCTTAACAATGATCAATGTGTAGGCCGTCTCGTGAGAAAATCAACATTGTGGACTCTGCGTAAAGTATCGACCCGGATCAGCCTTAGCATGCCCAAAATCCTACCCGGATAGACAATTTTCGCCTTCTGTAGATTTTTCTGTTTCAGGAATAACTACTCTATACATCTATCCCCCTAAGACGGAATGTGTCGGTCGGATCAATCTGCGCGGACAGCGCAGGCTGATCTGGTCGATACATTACGCAGATGTCTATCGCCGCAGCTGCATTTTGGGGCATTTTGAGTAAAAATGTGTAGGCACGTGCCTACAGTGCCTAAATGGAGCTACGCCCCTGTCAGTAGTTTAATAACTGTGCCAAACTGTCACAAACTTCGCCCGTCTGGGAGGCATAGCTCTCGAACGACTTAATTGATTTCTTTATCGAAACCGCGGTTTCCTTGCCAATAAATATAGTAACAGTAAGTTTGAGAAAGATTTGATACGAACTCTTGACGTTAAAGAACGGACAATGCCTCTTAAGCAAGTATTTTGAAAATCAAGGGCCATAATCCATGGGTGTTTAAGGCGATTTAGCTGGTAATCAAACTTGGCAGAGACATGTTCAACAAGTTTGGTGAAGATCGAATAAAAACCTGTTCCACCAAGAGATCATCAATCAAATCAAATCAAACTTTCCCACAATACGACTATACACGAGTATAAACAGGCGTCGCTTAAAGATGTTACCATATTTTAGCTCTAGGTGTCATCATCTTGTGAAGCGGATCGGTCATGTTTAGAGGACAGCTTGGGGGACTTTTCTGCGATTTTTTTTTAAATTGTGCAAGTCATGTATCTAAAGAGTTTCTTTCTCTTTTTAGCTCTAGCAGCGAATTAAAGGCGGTTAAAACAATATTGGAAGAAGGTCACACTAAATGAACATGCGTTGAATGTTTTGGTTACTTTTCAGATAAGGAGAGTCTGCCATTTAAATATTTCTATTATAAGTTCATGGAAGCAGAGCGGAACCGATTGAATCATATTGGTAGCTAGTAACGGAAGAAATGTGTGCGATGAATGTATTTTGAAATTATTTCAGTGATTTAGGAGAAGAATACGGATTACTTTTATTCTAAATTTAGCTCTGAGGGCCATCTTTTGCAGCGGATCGGAATGTTTTGTACACCTTTTGTAGTCCCATAAGGTACATTTCTGTAAACATGCTTTGAAAACGATCCATTAGTTTAGGAGAAGTTGATTGGAGGATTGTGTGAACGGACGGACATGCGACGACGACGTATGATTAGTAATCATAAAAGCTCACCCGAGATGAGTTTAAGAGTAAATATTTACTTGAAACGGACTACGAAAGTCTGTTTTTTGTTAGTGAATGCCTCATTTCATCGATCAGCTTATTTAATCCGACTCATTTTTATACTGATAAATAAAACAATGAATATCAAGTTTTGCTTTACCTGGTTGTATAAAAGCATTTCTCTTGTTTGGTCGGCGCCCTTTCGTTAGGTTGTTTTGATCATAGCCAATTTCCTTTGAAAGATGTAAGTCTTGTCCCTCTGCCGCTTCTTGCTCTTCTATACCAGACGATTTCCTTTGGTCAATTGGTGGAGTTTCTGACACACCAGTCATTTGTTTGAAATGCGTAATGTCCTTTTCATGCTGTGCTTCAATGGCGAAAATGGACTCTTGAAATTCTTTTCGTAGTTTGGCCACGTCCTCGTCATGTTCTGTCTGAAGTTCACTTCTGACCTTAGCCAATTCTATAGGATGATTCTTTACAGCTATCTCGAGTTGATCAACCCTTTCCAACAAAGATTTAAATGTTTCGGCATGTTCAAATACATCTTGCGAAGAAACAATGCCAATTAAAAGGAGAAAAGCAAATACCATTCCGTTGTTGATCTCCATTTTTGAATCGTATGTGTTATCAGCTACGATATTGACATCATGAAACATTGACCTTGTACAGATAAAGGTAACATGTGATTCGATGTTCTTTTTTTTTGACAGATTAAATTCCATATTATAAGTATAAAATATAGGGCTCTAACTTGACTTAGTTTAATTAAGAGGATAATCATGTGTTTTGGTCTAACAATTTAGAAAACTGTCATTATTTTGTGTTTTTGTACATAAGAGGTCAAGAATGACACGGAAGATGGTGTTTTTTGGAAGCGGTACATTAAATTAACATAAAACATTATTGTTTGTATACGTACATGCAGGGATAAAAGACGACTTTTGTGGCCAAAGCTGAGCAATTTCTCCTTTGTTTTCAACTTTATTTAACAGTAAAACTATCTTTTATAAAGATTTTACAGGTTTTTGTCACCATGTTTTCACAGGCGCATCCTACAGATTTGTTGTATGTGGGAAAGGGTTAAAATGATTGCATTTTTGTTTGCTTGAAGGTAAAGGTCATACTTCAGGTCAAATTACAAATATTCCATAAAAGTGCTTTGTTTGCGTAGAAATTAATGTATACCTTCCACACACAACAAATCTGCAGCAGACGACTTTGAAAACATCTTGGCTAAAAATGGAAAAATCCCTATAAATAAGGGTTTAATTATTGAATCAAGTTGAAAAAGCACTGTGGCAAAAGGAGAAATTGCTCGTTTTGAGCAATTTCTCCTTTTGTCACAGTGTTTTCAAAAGTCGTCTGCTGTAGTGGCGACAGAAAGCGTCTATATGATTGATAGTGTTAAATAATTTACCCCATCTTAAAAGAGGGAAAGTTTGTAAGACCAAAAACAAAATGTCGTCGAACAATGGACAATGAAAGGAGAACACTATGATGGTATAGTTCGACTTAATCAAGAGTAACTTTAAACAGACAGGAAGACGTTAAAATAGATGTGTTGTCTTTTTATATGTTAATGTTGACACACTTTGACTAAACTTGTCATATGTTCTATATGTTATATGTAGCTAGGGGTGATTATCAGGCGTTGCATGTGTCTCTTTGATCACTCGAGTTTGTCAATTAAAAGTCATGCATATTTAAACCTGATATGACGGTAAATGGTTCTTTTTTCTAAATACCAATAAATACCAACTCCAGAGGAATAGATAAGAGGAAGAGAACAGGTCTTTTCCCAAACCAAATTTCTCTTATTACTCAACCAAATCTTATGATGTGGGTACTCAAAATAATCGTCTACTGAGACGATTCTTTTGAGTACCCACGACATAGGGTTTGAATGTCAAATAAAGATTTTAGAACATGACAAATGCGCCTTATCTAGAGCTCTGGGGCCCAACTCCGCTGTCTTTTGTTTCACATTATACCAAGACTTATAACGAAACAAAATAATGAAAACAGATTATTAATATTGATTTTTGTTTATTGTTCTTGTAGATGCGCGCTAACATACACACGCAGTGCGAGGTGAGCTATTGTGATTAATCACAGTCCGGCATCCACCGTAGTCTGTCCAGCTGGTCGTCTGTACATCTGGTCGTCTGTCTGTCTTTCCGTTAACATTTTTCAACAAACAATTTCTCTACCTAAACCAATGCATCATTTTTTAAATTATTTCACAGGAATATGGTCCCTTTTCAATGTAACATATGCAACTTTGGTTATTGCGGAATTAGAAAGAATGCGAAACGCCAAAACTTTTAAAAATCTTCTGGCATAAAAATACTGTCCTAATTTGACAATTATATGGCACAAATGTTCCTTCTGTGAACCTCGACCAAAATTGTAAGAATCTCCAAAATGAATAGTTTAATGAAATAATTTTCTACGAATGCTCCTTTGGTGACCAATAACCAAAATTGTTGGAATTATACCAATTCGTTGAAAACATGGTCACCAAGGGGCGTTGCTCGTTAACTTATATCAGAGACCTAAACTAACAGTTTATGTCTCTGCTTATATAGGCCTATAGCACAAGATCATTAAAACACTATTAAAGTTCTATTGAAACAGATAAACGACATAGGAGCACCATCGTCATCTTGTTTTAGGTGTACATTTAAGCTGAGCGGTAACTCTTATCATTGATATATGAGCCTCCCACGAGAAAACCACTGTGGACTCTGCGTAAAGTATCGACCGGATCAGCCTAAGCGTGCAGCGCAGACTAAACCGGACAGACACTTTTCGCCTACCGTGGATTTTCTGTTTCAGGAACCAAAACTCTATACCTCTATCCCCCTGAAAAGGAATGTGTCGGCCCAGATTAGCCTGCGCGGACTGATCTGGTTCGATACATTACGCAAAGTCCATAATGTTGGTTTTCTCATGGAACGGCTTATGTGTAAACATTGAAGAAAGAGTGACAATTGAGGGTTTAAATTTGTTGATCCGTAACACTGACATAAAGACGGGATATAGTACGTTCATAGATGTCGGTTCATTCAAAGCTCGCACTAATTTACTATAGTACGCTGGGTATCAGACAGCTATAGTAAAACTTTTTTTTCAATAAATTGTTAAGGGTCTTCGTTTTTCAATGTCGTCTGGCGAACAAAAGCACATACTATGCTTAAAATAATCCATAATTGTACATTTACAAGTATGTGTGTTTAATCAATGTTCAAATCGCCACGTGTAGTGTTAAAAACATGTATGTTGTACACAGGATACATTTATGGGCTCGAAAACATAAGTGTTTATCATATAAACTGTTGCCGTTTGGACTTATAGTCTGTCTATGGTATATTTACACTCGCGGCAAAGGTCAGTATTAATTTTTGTTATGAGCTTGAAAACATAAGTGTTTCTTATATATTTAAAACAACTGTTTAACTGTTTGTACTTTTAGTCTGTCTAGGGTATATTTTAACCCGCGGAATATGTCATTAGCCTGTTCATTAGTTTCATGAACAAACTTCTTTTAACCCGTTTCTCTATTTCAGGTACATGGAGGTCTTAACCCTTTTTCACACACAGAAAATCTGCAGCAGACGACTTTAAAAAAAAAGTGGCAAAAAATTGAAAGATCTCTATAAATAAGGGTTTAATTATTGAATCAAGTTGAAAAACACCGTCAGAAAGCGCCTGTATGATAGATAGGGTTAAATAATAATTTACTCTTACCTTATACAACAAATATGCAGCAGACGATTTTAAAAACATTTAGTCAAATACAGAATACAGAATAGTTTATTATACATTAACATAGCTAATCGTCATACAAATAATATTATCATGTGTGAGCATGCAAATACAGAGTTATGTTAATAACAAAAATGGAAATACTCTATAAATATTAGAAAATTGAATTTTTTTTTCAAAAATTGGCCATGAACAACAATTCAAAAGTCTTCTGTTGCAGGAGCGTCAAAAGGCGTCTGTATGTGAGAAATGGTAAAGTATTTTTAACTGTTTACTTGCGAATGTGTATGCCTTATTTAGCCGGTTAGGGTTACATCTAAATGAATATATATATACAGTGTGTAATCATTCAGTAATATAAATCGGAAGTCATGTAATTTCACACTACACTGTGGCGAACATACGTAAAATCACTCTAGAATACCAATTCGATTGGATTGACTTAATGCTACAGATATTTTATATACACAATTATATATATATATAGGTTTTCTACGTTGCATTACAAATGACGATTTGAGTCCTAAAACAAATACAAGCGTATATCTAAATAAAACTTTCGAAAGATACTTAAAAGTTTTATGAAACCCTTTAGGCCAAGTGCAGTCAATTGTCTTGGAGGAATGTTTTCTTAGAATACTGGTGCGAAGAAGCTAAGGAACACATAACAGGGAGACATCGGTCAGTTATCTCCCTTTAATACTCTCTACAATTAGCTAGGTCCTATCATTTGGTTTCCTCTGTTTTTATCATTGGTTTCTTTACACTGGATGGTGCACTTATAATTGCATTTTCTTGGCCAACTGTTATTAGATTGATTAGTAATTCCACATTTGTTTTCTTTAAACACTGCTATGTTAATTTTCTCTTTTGAATCATCACTTTAATTAACACATTTATGATTAATGTGTACAGAGTAATTGCAATATCTCATTGCGAAATAGCGATAAAGACAAAGCGATAAAGAACTAAAAGGACCTGCCAACTATTTGGTCTTCCTTGGTCTTTATCTGACAAGGGAGATAATATAATTATCATTTATGTCCCTCATTGCCGCCTTGCTATAACCGGAAAACGTCGTAATATGTGAGTACTGATGTGAGAACGCCAATGAGCACATATTAAGGAGCAATGGCCGCCCTGCTATATTCGAAAAACGGCCATATAAGGAGTTCTGGTATGATATAGCCAAGGAACTCATGGTAATGAACAGTGGCCGAAAAGTGAAGATATATGTGGAGTAGTGTGCCCGAAATTATAAAACTCTTTAAACGTTCTCCATGCTCAGAAATGAACTTCATGCTCAAAATAAGTATTTTGATTGGTCAATTTCGAGAACGAATTTGTTTCTGACCAATCGGATACTTGAGCACAACTTCTGAGTACAGATTACACTGTTATAGTTTTAGAGCCTGTTGTGAGATAGCTATGGAACAGATGGTGATGTACAATGGCCACCGTGCTATAACCAAACAACGGCGATATATAGAGTACCGGTGCGAGATAGTCCGGGAACACGAAGTAAGGCGCAAAGGCCACTGTGCCTTATTCGTAAAGACGGCCATATAAGGAGTTCGGTGTGAGATAGCAAGGGAACACATGGCAATGTGCAATGGCTGACTTGCTATAGCCGACAAATGGCGATATAAGGAGTTCCGGTGTGAGATAGCAAGGGAACACATGGCAATGTGCAATGGCTGACTTGCTATAGCCGACAAATGGCGATATAAGGAGTTCCGGTGTGAGATAGCAAGGGAACACATGGCAATGTGCAATGGTTGACTTGCTATAGCCGACAAATGGCGATATAAGGAGTTCCGGTGTGAGATAGCCAAGGAACACAAAGTACGGTGCAATGGCCGACATGCTATAGCCGACAAATGGCGATATAAGGAGTTCCGGTGTGAGATAGCCAAGGAACACAAAGTACGGTGCAATGGCCGACATGCTATAGCCGACAAATGGCGATACCGGGAGTACCGGTGCGAGAAGTAAGGAGACACATCGAGGGCTTGGCGTGAAACGGTTGTAACTCAAAACCTATTTTGAAAACCCTGGTTTAGGGGCAATTTTGACCCCTTTGTAAACAATGCAAATGTAGGTGCCATTGCTCAGAACAAGCAATGGCACCTAAATTTCCATTGTTTACCAAGAAAAATGATTTAACGCTTATAAAGACTTTATGGCGAGGTGAATAACCTTGATAAAAAAATACCAATTTTAGTTACAACCGTTTCACGCCAAGCCCTCGACATGAACTTGCAGAATGAACAGCGTCAAGCGAATTGCTTTTAACACGTTCCCATAATAAAACATCTGAAAACATCTGACTAAATATATGGTAAACATCTATAAGAGAAAGTTTCATATTAAAAAAGAGTTGAAAATAGTGTGACAAAAGCAGAAATTGCTACAATTTTTTCAAAGTCGTCTGCTGCAGTGCGTGACGTCAGAATGGGTCAGCATGTCTCAACTCCGTGACTGAGTCGAAACTGTTTCGGGGTTACGATTATTGATTCGTCGGAAGGTTTCAAAAAACAAGCGGACAATGAATAATCTGATCTTAGCAATTGTTCTTCGCAATTCGTTTAATCCGACTCTGATATTTCTGCCCAATATCTCAGTCTGTAGCGACAAGGGTTATGTTCAGTACACTAAAAATACGCCGTGAAATAACTATTGAAAACTGTGTTTTACTTCAACCATTCAATTTTTTTTAAGGAAATAAACAGACGGACATACGACACAGAGAATCAACTTGCCCAGAGCCGCACTGGCTAATTACTGATCTGTCGCAACAACAAAATGTCGATTTTATTAAGAACTACCAATTCCCTGGAACAAACGCGCTTAACTACAAAGACTATTTCGGTCTGGACGATAAGGTGGAGCTCAACATACCACGTGACGTACCCGTCATAGGAACTGCAGCATCATCCAATCATTTCGTTGAATCGCTGCTCCTGTTAGATCATCTGGAGAAGACACTGTTTCCAGTCTATGGAACGTTGAAAGTATACTACTATGATATTGGACTCTTAAACTGGCAAAGGAAACGGGTGAGCTATACTATTAACCATTTCCCACTTCTGGACGCATCTGCAGCAGACGAATTGTGAAAAACATTGTGGCAAAAGTAGAAAATTCTCAAAACGAGCAATTTCTCATTTTGCCACAACGTTTTCAACTCTTTGCAGTAATCAAACCTTCATGTTCAGAGATTCTCCAAAAGAATTCTACATGTTTTCAAAGTCGTCTGCTGCAGATATGTCGTATGTGGGTAAGAGTTAATCTAAAAATTATTAAAAGTTTCTAGCCACATGTTTTAATTGTGTCTAACACTGCTTTCAACAGTGTTTCATTTTTATCACGGCGTTTTCTGTGTATATTAATAGTACTACCGGTAAGTACAACTGTACTGTACTCTGGCACCAGTCGTTAACTCTTTCCTACATAAAGACGCGTTCTGACGCCTCTGCAACAGACGATTTTTGAAAACAATGTGGCAAAAGGAGAAATTGCTCATAATGCGCAATTTCCCCTTTTGCCACAATGTTTTCAACTCTTTTCCAGAATTATACTTTCATTTATTTAGATTCTCTATAGATTTGTCAATATGTTTTCAAAGTCGTCTGCTACATAATTGTTGTATGTGGGAAAGGGTTAGGCAATCCCCACAACCCTTACCGAAGTTCGACCCTTATTGTCTGGCTCTTGATAACGACACATCACGAGTACAGCGTTAACCCTTTACACGCTTGTAGACGCATGTTGACGCATCTGCAGGAGACAACTTTTGACAACACATTGACAAAAGATGTAAATGAGCAACTTCTCCTTTTGCCACAATCATTTTAACTCAATTCACTTATTATTCTTTAAAGATATTTTGAATAATGTTGCAAAGATGTCATAAAGTCGTCTTTTAGGATAATTATACACTTAGTGGTCAATATTGAATGATGAAACAATCACTTTCATCTTGTCATCAACGTATTATGCTTTGAGTTAAAATACCTAAATATGTTGATGTTAAATATATAAATATATTACTTTGAAGTAAATACTGTTAAAAAAAAAGGAAAATGTCTGATGAATGCATTGAAGTACTACAGAGACAGAAATTGTGTTGATGCCATCCGTGTGTACATGTTTTAAAACTCGGGTTAAGATAAATCTCTCCATTTACTTCACTTTTGTCTTCGAAAAATATTATTTGACTTTAAAAAAAATAGACATAATACTTGTTCACAGTATCTTCATTTCAAAGGATTGTTTATGGAGATGTACCATTTCTTTAAAAAAAAATCAGGAGGTGTTCAGGATTTTCGCTAAGCATTTGTTGGAAATTTTACTCGTTAATTAATAATGAATTTGCATGAAAATATGCATTTTGACAACTACAGCTTAATCTCAATTTCCGCATCACATGAAAGCATATTTGCACTTCATCTAAGCAATAGCAATATAACATCACAAGCGTTTTTATTTAATTATCAACAACAAAAAATCTTCACTTTAAAAACTGCCTTTTTTATATATTAAGATCGATGTCAATTTTATTATTTTTAGAAAATGACGCTTTAGTTATTTTAACAAGGGTATCTTGCGGATAAAAATACATGATCCAGTCACGGATAATGTATTTGCTATCAGTGAAGGCTGTTACAACAACTGAACGTTTGCATACTTGATTCTGCTGTTCACATAGGTAGCAAGACTCCCGTTGACGCTGTTTATCTTCCTTTTTAAGGTAATGGAATACTCCCGAGTTGAAATACGTCAGTTTCCGTTTTTTGCTGTCCCAGACCAAGTGCGAAAATTAAGCGGATATGCTTGGAAACCCATCATTATACAGGTAACAATGCAACTGCTAACCCTTTCCCACATAACGAATATTTCTTAAGCTTCTGCATCAGAGACTTATGAAAACTAAACAATTGCTCATAATGAGTAAGTACTAACATTGCCACAACGTTTTAAAGTTTATTAATCATTTGTTCCTTCATTTATAGAGGTTTTCCATAGTTTTGCCTTAATGTTTTCTGAGTCGTCTGCTGCAGTTGTATGTGGCTAATGATTCTGATTAAAAATTATATATGAGCCGTTCCGCGAAAAAAAATGGTGGACTCTACGTTAAGTATCGACCCGGATCAGCCAGCATGCCGCGCAAGCAAACCCGGACAGTGGCTTTTCGCCTCCTGTAGATTTTCTGTTTAAGGAATCATTACTCTATACCTCTATCCCCCTGAGACGGAATGTGTTGATCCGGATTAGCCTGCGCAAATATTCATTCGATACCTAACTTGACTGCGTTCGTGAATCCTACAGGAAAGTTCGGATCTATTTCCTGTAGAAAACCTTTTAAGCGTAAAAAGAACATTAATGAGCCGTTCCACGAAAAACCCAACGTTATGGACCATGCGTAATGTATCGAACCAGATCAGCCTGCGCAGGCTTATCCGGACTGACACACTCCGTCTCAGAGGGATAGAGGTATAGAGTAATTATTCCTGAAACAGAAAATCCATAGGAGGCGAACATTGTCTGTCCGGGTTAGCCTTCGCTGCATGATTAGGCTGATCCGGGTCGATGGTTTACGCAGTCCACAATTTTGGTTTTCTCGTGGAACGGCTCTTTTATCAACCGTATCTACAGATATATGTACACAAGTTGTGCACAATATCTCGAGGGTAAAGTATGGGGCTTGTGATCCAAAGAGCCTTTGTTTGAATCCCGCGATGAACGGGGTCACTCAGCGCTAAGGATTTGACCACACCCTAGACGCGAGCACTGGTTATACATCTTCGGGAAGAAGACATTGAGAGTGGGTTATCCCTTTATAACATACAGACGCATTTTTGCCACGATGTTTTCAACTTGATTCAATAAGTATTCTTTCATGTATAGAGAGTTTCCATATAATTGACTAAATGTTTTCAAAGACGTGTTCTGGAGAGTTGGTGTATGTGGGAAAGGGAAAGTTAATTATGTTTGTATAAGATATAGAAATAGTTTTAAAAAAAATCTTTACAATTATTTCGGACAAGAATTGTTACCATTAACCATGATCATGACTAACTTACTTACTGTTGTTGAACATATAAGGCATCAGTGAGGGACCTCCAACCAAATCTATCTTTGTGCCGTTCTTTCTAGTTGATTCCAGGTGTAATCTTTTTATCGCTGCAGTTTTGTCTCTTCTCCAAGTGCCTTTTGGCCTTCATGGCTTCTTTTTTTACGTTGCGGTGTCCAAGTTATAACTAATTACCATTACTATAACTTTGTTTCAGATGTTACTTCGAGAGTTTGGTTTCGTGATGTGGATGGATGCATCTGTTCGATTTACAAGTTCCAACCAAGACGATTTATTTATGGCGGCCAAGACACATGGCGTCATATATAGACCTGGGTTTTACAGCCTTGTTATCCATACAGATCGTGATACATTTTCCTTTCTAAAAGAAAATCCTTGTCTTTTTTCAAAGCAAAATGAAATCGAAGCTAATTTTATTATCATATACAGAACACAATTTACGAATGATTTTTTCATGAAGCCAGCAGTTCTTTGTGCACTTTCATTCGGTTGTATGGTGACGGATTCTTCAGAATATATGATCGACTGTACCGATAAAACAAACCCATACACATGTCATCGTTTCGACCAATCAGTGTTCACCATTTTGATATCGAGGCTGTATCGATCTGAACGGACCAATCAGTTGCCGACGTATTCGGAAGTTCAACTCTGCCGAGGTGCCGAAGTCTCAATTATGGGCGAAACATTTAACCGTTTATTAATTAGATTTATCTACTGGTGGACGTCCACGTCAAATGTATGTTTTGAATAAGGAAGTCGAAAATACTTGTCGGTAAAAAAAAAAATCATGACAAAAATGTATGTCTTATTAAAATTTACGCTTCGGCATGCAGCCTCCCCCCGCCGGTTTTTTGAGATGTTCATCGTGAAGGTGATAAAGATCAGATTGCATAATACTAAAGCAGTGGTCAAACCCGTTCTCCAGAGACACGAAGATTGCTTGTTTTTTATGTATTAGATGGTGGCGAGGATTCTGCACGAAACGACTTTAGAATAAGTTCGATTTTTGACCACATGGTACAATATTTCATCTTAGTGATCGTGACTTTAACTTTAAACACTCGGACTACCGAGTAAGAAAGTGATCGTCATGTGCATTAATGTACCCAAAGCTCGGCACTGGATTGTTTTAAAATATTTACTCGCCAAATGGCATTATTGCCGAGTACGAGGGTAAACAAACACAGAAGCTGCTGCTAACGGATTGTCATTTAATAGCAATTGCGAATCGAACAAACGTCAAGCAACACATTTCTTCCGTTCGTTCTTCTGATTAAATGTTTGCAATGTGTTAAGTCATAACATTTACATTATGTAGCGGCGTCACAATTCTCGCCTCTCTGTTATCATATGGAAACCGAAAGATGCTCAATTATCTCACTTAAGATGTGTTTGATCTCAGGTTTGTATTTTGTATATAATTTTATTATTAAGATAAACCTTTTAATTGAAAAAGCTTTTATTGTTTTAAGTATTAGTGTATTTTATGCATTTTACAAATAAACACACATTGGAAAGAAAATAAAAAAAAATCATTTTAATTTACAATACGAGTTTGTATAAAATTGAATCTATAGTTAAGTTTAAACTTATTTAATTTACATCGATTGCGAAACAAGCCTTCAGCTTAGATAAATCACGCTCGATGTCTATACAGTAGAGTAAATATGAATAATAGTTTAACTTCAGAAAAGTTTGTAAAAGTTTGTAAATAAACTGAAGTGTTCATATCAGTGCGTTTTACCAAGTCTCGGAACTATACTCAACGTGTGTGTTAGCGGCCATCCCTGTTAATCAGCCAACTTGGATTAAGCAGCCTGATGAATGTTTCCAAAGAATAACTAAAACAAAAACGACAACATTGTCTTATATATTTTACTTGTTATAAGCAACCATCTGTCTTCAGCAACCAACATTTTACTTTCCCCTGTTTGAGTATATGACAAGGTTGAGTGTACAACCAATCAACCGTAGATCCATCGTATATACTGATACACATGATAGTGCTTTGATAACATATATAAGAACATGTCGCCTTTGGAAAATCGAACAATTTAACCCGTTTTCCTACTGTCCGCGACATTAAATTAATCCTAAAGACTTCTAGTCGCGATGTTAAACACTGTTTTACCCACATCACACTAGAACCGACCTTCGGGCATTTGCGACCGACGAATATCTAGACCTGCCGTCTGATCAGGGTCTCATTTGTTCGCTATATGGGCCGTTCCACGAGAAAACCAACATTATGAACTCTGCGTAATGTATCGACCCAGATCAGTTCGCGCAGGCTAATCCGGACGGATACATTTTGTCTCAGGGGTATAGAGGTATAGAGTAATGATTCCTGAAACAGAACATCCACAGGAGGTGAAAAGTGTCCGGGTGCTTTAGCTTATTCGGGTCGATACTTTACGCTGAGTCCACAATGTTGGTTTTTCTATATAGTGAAACACTGGACTAGATAAGTAGGCATTTCAATATGCGTGTCGGTTTTCCAGTGACGTTGCCTGTCTAACAAGTATGCCATACATGCACACATTGAACAGAGCTATAGATAAGGGGAGTTTTATACTTTCTAAAATCCTTATTTTACCCACAACCTGGGGTTCGGTTGGATGATATGAGAGATAGTGTGGGTAAAAGAACTGTAAACTCCTCTGTATCCGGACCTCTGATTGAAGTAACTGTTTCGAACAGTGTAGTACATGATAGTGTATCCTGATCTGGGTCTATATATGTCGCAAGGCTTATAAACGAAGTATTCGTTTTAAGCAAAGAACACTCCATAAATTCGCCAAATGGTCGTGGAGGATTACTTTTGTTGAACAATTGTTGAAAGTGGTGTAAAACACCAAATAATCAATACACTGAAGTCAAAATCAAGTTTTTGCTCCTACTCGTACATATTTTTTTTTCGATTGCCAACGGTAGATAACTACTACATACAAATACATACATATCGCTTCTATAAGAGTTACTTCCCTACATCCATAGTGTGAGTCGATCGATCACTCATCAATCACTGCCGTACAACGACCCCCCTCTTTTGGTCGTTACATTTGAATATCCTAACAAGGAATGTTTTCATACATATGAAGACGACTTTTAATGCCTTCGTTGGACAAAACTGTGTGCAATCGTTATTTGCTCTTCTCCTATAATGTTTTCAACACACAGTCTACTCAAGCAAACGAGTCTTTCGCCTGTTGAATTGCACACCAAGGACGTCTGTGATTCATTTTAAGCATTCCTAGTATTCCATATCCGTACGTACGTACATACATGTTGGATCATGATTTGTATTTGTTTGTTTATATCATTGTCACTCTCTGTTCATTTGGTATACATGTATTATGGGTCGATGTCTTTGTCTATGTCTAGTATTTCTATTCTTTTCTCACAATGCATCTGACTCAATATATAACAAAACGTACTCTAATTTACTCTGGCTTTACATTCTCCATTGCAAGATGTAAATAGCGGATGTTAACCATTTGCCACCTGCAGACCGCATGTTGACGCAATAGCAGCAGACGACTTTTGAAAACATTGTGGCCAAAGGTGGAATTGCTCATGATGAGCAATTTCTCCTTTGGCCACAATGTTTTCAACTTTATTTAACAATTAAGCTACCTATTATATAGATTTTTCAGGGTTTTTTCACTATGTTTTCAAAGTCGTCTGCTGCAGAATTGTTGTATGAGGGAAAAGGTTAAGAGTGTGGGTGGTAAGGTATGGGACATGTACTTGTAGTCACCACATATAAAGGATAAACTGTGATTTAAACCGTTTAAAGGTCGGAATTAGTGGATATTTTTCGAAACAATCAAACGATACTACTTTGTCTTTGTGTGGTTAATTATTATCTCGAAAACAATAGGAAAACCTGCATTGTTTGTTTAAGGATGGAACATATATTAATGGACTCTGATATTTTGATATGAGATCGGTATTAATCGAGGGCTTGTCCGTCATTTCCACCGGAAATCGCAAAAAAAGCAACTCTGCAGTTAATAAGTTCCAACTTCGAATGGAAATCGTGGATCCCTTTAGGGGTGTTCGAGCTTTATGAACGAACAAAACTGTCTCGTTGGACCAGGAACTCTGTTGCATTGGTTCGATCCCCGGCTGGGTCATAATACATTATAAAACTTGCAGTATAGCGAACTCAGATTAAGCGATATAATCGTGACATCGTTTTTAACATGAAAGTTAATCAAAATATATATATAACATTCATTGTACAAGCTTATCGATGCCTATTCACTCTTTTTACCTTTTTTGGAGAGGGGGAACTTTGTTTAAAATAGTTCGTTTATTTCCTAACACGCGATGGCATTGACTGTAGTATAGAACCTGTATTTGACCAGTGTTCAATTCCAACAACCTTACTTAGCGTTCAGAGATACTTAAAAACATTTACTGGCAGTTTTGTTTCCATAATAGTTTGTAAAACATGAATGGCGTTATGTATTAAAGTGAATGACTAAGTTAATATATATAGGATCTGACATGAGTTGTCATTTTATATAAAGGTTTATTAAAGAAGTTCAAGAAATTTGTTGGCGAGCTTAATAACAAATTTGTTGGCGAGCTTAATAACAAATTTCTTGGACGAGATTAATAAAATTTTATGAAATGACAACAAATTCTGTTATCACATGACAAAACACAGAAAGAAAATCGGGTTTTGGCTGTCAGAAAATAGTCCCAACATGTAATACTTAATAAACTGTTAAGTAATCACACAAACAAATATTGTTATGACCTTTATCTCGTCCATCTATCGTGACGTTTGTGTTTACCGGATACACATTCTTAGCCATGTTTGTAAATATTCGCGGATGAGTACAAAAATAGTGATTCGGTCATGTTATTGACGCCGCGTGGGAGCGCGGCGTCAGTATGGGATAGGTTTTAATTTTGTACCATGGGGTGACGTAATCGAAAAGGGAGAAACCAATGTTATTATTGTTAAAAAAACCTCTGTTGTTTGATTGAAAAAACAACCTTTATGAATCAATAAATTGTATTAACTGATTTAAGAAACAACAAGATACAAAATACGTTTGTCTTCTACCGTTATTACAAAACTTTATACACATTTAATTTGTATTTAATAACTTTTCCCCAACTGTCTAGGCTACGCTGTTTTTGATTGTTTGGTTTACGGCCCTGACCCAATTCATCAAAGCTCAGAGAAAAAGTTCACTTTTCCCAAACTTTCTAGGCTACGCGTTTTTAATTGTTTAGTTTACGGGCCCAAAATTCGCCGGATGTTTTTGCCTATTTATAAAAGTGTGTGAAGTTGGCAGAGCATTAGACGTTGATATTAGACATTCAAAAAAAATATTCGAATGTCTAATTAGACGTTAGACATTCGATTAGACATTCGCTAATTTTGATTATCGAATGTCTAATTAGACATTAGACATTCAATTAGACATTCAGAAAAATCGCAAATGTTAAATATCGAATGTCTAATTCGACATTAGACATTCAATTAGACATTCGCAAATTACAAGATCTATAACCCAAATTCGTCGGAGGTCATTGAACATTCAAAAAACGAATGTCTAATTGGTCAGTTAGACATTAGACATTCGATTAGACATTCGCAAATTAAGGGATTTAGGTACCAAATTCGTCGGAGGTCATTGTACATGCAAAAAACGAATGTCTAATTGGTCAGTTAGACATTAGACATTCGATTAGACATTCGCGAATTACGATATTTAGGTTCCAAATTCGTCGTAGGTCAACGTACAATCAAAAAACGAATGTCTAATTGGTCAGTTAGACATTAGACATTCGATTAGACATTCGCAAATTAAGAGATTTAGGTACCAAATTCGTCGGAGGTCATTGTACGTGCAACAAACGAATGTCTAATTGGTCAGTTAGACATTAGACATTCGATTAGACATTCGCAAATTACTATACTTAGGTTCCAAATTCGTCAGAGATCATTGTACATTCAAAAAACGAATGTCTAATTGGTCAGTTAGACATTAGACATTCGATTAGACATTCGCAAATTACAAGATCTATAACCCAAATTCGTCGGAGGTCATTGTACATTAAAAAAACGAATGTCTAATTGGTCAGTTAGACATTAGACATTCGCAAATTACGAGATTTAAGTACGAAATTCGTCGGAGGTCATTGTACATCCAAAAAACGAATGTCTTATTGGTCAGTTAGACATTAGATATTCGATTAGACATTCGCAAATTAAGAGATTTAGGTACCAAATTAATCAGAGATCAATGTACATTAAAAAAACGAATGTCTAATTGGTCAATTAGACATTAGACATTCGATTAGACATTCGCAAATTAAGAGATTTATGTACCAAATTCATCAGAGATCAATGTACATTAAAAAAACGAATGTCTAATTGATCAGTTAGACATTAGACATTCGATTAGACATTCGCAAATTAAGAGGTTTAGGTACGAAATTTGTCTGAGGTCATTGTACACGCAAAAAACGAATGTCTTATTGGTCAAATAACTTGAACATATTGATAACTCGAACATATCGATATCTCGAACATACCGATGACTCGAACACATCGATATCTCGAATACATTGATAAAACGAATGTTTTTAACTTGAACATTTATTGACAAATCGAACATATCGATATCTCGAAACTTTCGATATTTTTTAATTTTTTTTTTATATATATATATTTTTTTTTTATCTTATTTTTTTTTTCTTCTCGATATCTCGGAACTTTCCAATAACATTTCGATATCTTTAATTTTGTTTTCCTTGATATCTCGAACTTTATCGGAGAGTTCGAGATATCGACAAGTACGAGATATCGACAAGTTCGAGATACCGACAATTTCGAGATATCGGAAAGTTCGAGATATCGAAAAAAATATGTTAAAAAATTGGTAAGTTCGAGATATCGGAAAGTTCGAGATATCGAAAAAAAATATAATTTTCTTTTTCGAAAAGTTCGAGATATCGGAAAGTTCGAGATATCGAAAAAAAAAAAAAGATATCAATATGTTCGAACATTTCGATTTCTCGATTATTTTTTTTGATATTTATTTTTCTCGTTATCTGAGAAATTTGCGATATCTTGATTTTTTTTTTTTTTTTTTTTTTTTTTTTTTTTTTTTTTTTTCTCGAACATTTCGAGATATCGATTTGAAACCGTGTATTGGTAAAAAATTAAGAAACTTCATGTTGTATGGTAACCTTTTATTATAGGCTATGGTAGCCAGGTGAGCAATATAGGCACATTTTGGCCTTTTTGGTTATGATAAAGGGACATTTGGCCTTCTTGTTCGAAATATTTACATCCTGTCTGTTTTCACACGTTATTTAAATGTACTGAACTACATCTGCTTCCTTTAAGTCATGCTTCAAAATCATCCGCGGCGTCCTTTGATGCTCTGCATCAAAATTCGTCTTGTATTACACATGTGACATATAAAGAAATACGTAATGGGTATATTAGATCGGACACAAGCATTGTCATGTGCTAAAAATAGTTACCTTGCTGACTAACAATACTTGTTAATAAAATAATTATTTTTAGGTATTTTTACCTGGAAAACAAAAATGCTTAGATATGCCTTTTAAGTATTTAAGCATTACTTAACGTTAAGTAATGCTGGTGGAATTGGACCCTGAATTCTCTTTCTTGTCTCACGATTGGTTTCCTGCCGTGAAGCTCGATTTGGCTAGATTGATTACTTTCCCTGATATCACGCTATCGCATATATAGAGAGGTATGTTCAACGAGGAACATAAGGCTTTAAAAATGGCGGTAATGGCTGCCCTTCTTGGCGCCTATGGTTGCTGGGTTAGCATTACAATTGACTGGCTGGTGTCAGGACAAATTGACCAGTAGTACTGGTAACTTACCGAGGAAAAGCCTTGATTTAACTGAAATAATGTTAAAAGCGGCGTAAAACATCAAACTATAAATCAATCAACGCGGAACTAGTTTATAATCTGGCTAGCATGGGTTGGGACTTGTTTCTTGCAGTATGACCCGAATAAGGCTAGCATGGTTTGGGACTGGTTTTCTGCAGTATGACCCGAATTAGTAGACGACATTAATTTAAACATATTTTATTCTATAAAGTAAGGCACACAAGCAACAGTACAAACATTAAGTGCGAAAAGGATTGGAACGAAAGCTTACAGCTTATATAGTTCCTCTCCATATCTTAGACGACATTGAAAACATTCTAGCAAAAATACGTATAATGATTAAGTAAAGTTGAAAACATTATGACAAAAAGAGAAATTGCTCATTATTAGCACAATGTTTTCTAATGTCCTCTGCTGCAGAAGCGTTAACATGCGTCTGTATGAGGGAGAGGGCTATATATAGGGGACACACGTGCAATTACAGTTTCAGTGTCCAGTATATCTTAAAAAAGAAAGGATTGTAACTTCTGATAAAATACTTCACGTGAAGCTTCACTTCTATACAACTTTGTTGCCAAGTTGTTCAGTTTTCTCAATTTCTCCTTTCGTCACAATACTTTCAAAAGTCGTTTGCTGAAAGGGCGTCAAATGCGCCTATATGAGGGAAAGAGGTATATATATATTATATATATAAGGGACGCGCGCTTACGCCACTGTCTCAGTGTCCCGTATGTTTTTTTAAAAAAGTAACTTCTGATAACAAAAAAACAAAAAAAATCAAGCGTAGAAAAACTAGCTTCACTACTATTCAATATAATTGTCAAGTTGCACATTTCTTATATATATGAATATAAATTCTGATCACAAAGAAAAACTATTTATCTGATTTTTTTTTTTTTCAGTCTATTGACCGCTATAAATGAGTTGACTGACCAGTGTCCGATTCGTTTAGGTCATGACCAGGTCATTTAAGTGGACATTACTGTACAGAATATTGGAAGTAGATGGACAAAGACGATTTATTGTCATAATAAATAGTTGATCTCGTTTATCCACATTCTTGTCGGATACTTACGACAAATACCGATCATTACTTCGTTTTAAATCGGGTCCAACTCGGCTACTTACAGAAATAGACATCGGGAGTACTCGTAATACAATGTTTATCAAATGTATCGTATATGTTTTATAAATACATAGTCGATATATAATTGGTTGTTTCGTGTTTAATGCGAGATATAAATATGATTTCATTAAGAGACCACCAACAATGTTATTTTCACGTGTGAATAAATGATGAATATCACATAACCGGAAGCTGATTGACTCACCGTAGATTGGACCATGAACGTCGCACGACGTCTAAATCGCGTTGAACCGAAGAGTACCGGTTGCCCAGTTCCCTGTGATACTTACTCCCTTTTGTTCGCAGATTCACATCAAGATTTATTTAAGCTTGCAAGATGATTATAGATAGCAGTTCCATCATAACTTGTTCGCAGTTTCGCTCCAAAGTTACAATATGTTTAGATGAATGAAAATAAAAATGATAGGATTGTTTTTTGTTTGTAAAAAGGTGGCGGCATTTATTACACGTTTATTTTTGTTTTATCTTTGTTTGGTTCAAATCTTTAATATAGTGTTAAACATCGGTTTCAAAATTAGTTCAGTTATATCACGGCGTTTCCTGGATGAATTACCAATATCCCTTGTAAGACCAGCCTGACTCGACCGTAACAGTCGTAGTGCTACCCCACAAACCTGATACGACAAGGACGGGGGCAACACTTTCTGTCCGCCGTCTCAATCGACTTAACCCTATCTTCCCACATATCGACGCGTGTTGACGCATCTGCAGCAGATGGCTTTGAAAACGGAGAGACTAAAGGAGGAATTGCTTATGAGGGACTACTTCCTCATTTTCTACAATGTGTCCAACTGTACATAACACTAATACTCTTATCTATATAGATTTATTTTATATGTTTGCCAATAAGTTTTGAAACATTTCTACAGTGAATTGATTATACATGGGAAAGATTCAACCCTTTCCTACATACAACAAATCTGTAGCAGACGACCGTGAAAACATCTTTTCGAAAATGTGAAAAATCTCCATAAATGACAATTTAATTATGAAATAGAGTTGAAAACATTGTGGCAAATGGTGAAAGTGCTCATCATGAGCAATTTAATTTTTGCTAAAATGTTTTTAAAAGTCGTCTGCTGCAGAGGCGTCTGTATGTGGGTTAATTAAACTCAGCTCCCTGAGACTCTCCCTATTTTGGTTCGCACTTTCACTTCTTGATATATTTAAAGCTAAAATATCACGGTGTGGTAGCGGTAGCACCCTATCTTATTACCAAATTCAATTCACAATTATATTGTTAATACATGAGGAATATAAAATGATAGGAATGGTTGTTAAAAGGAGGCGGCATTTATTGAACGTTTATTTTTATTTGTTTGTATCTTGAATTAGGTCGCGGCATTTCCTAGGTAAGTTATTAGTACTACTAGCAAGCTGACCCGAGCGCATCTGTAGCAATGCTGTCATCCAACAACCCGCTGAGCTCCAAGGTGGGTAGCCACTGCTAGCATGTTGACCACGATCATCGAACCTCGGTCTTCGATGAGGGCCTTAACCAATACCGATCTGTAACACACTCATACGGAAATCACCGATATGTAACACACTCATACGGAAATCACCGATCTGTAACACACTCATACGGAAATCATCGACCTGTAACACACTCATACGGAAATCACCGATCTGTAACACTCTCATACGGAAATCACCTGTAACACACTCATACGGAAATCACCGATCTGTAACACACTCATACATAAATCATCGATCTGTAACACTCTCATACGGAAATCATCGATCTGTAACACACTCATACGGAAATCACCGATCTGTAACACACTTATACGGAAATCACCGATCAGTAACACACTCATACGGAAATCACAGATCTGTAACACACTCATACGGAAATCACCGATCTGTAACACACTCATACGGAAATCACCGATCTGTAACACACTCATACGAAAATCACCTATCTGTAACACACTCATACGGAAATCACCAATCTGTAACACTCTCATACGGAATTCACTGATCTGTAACACACTCATACGGAAATCACCGATATGTAACACACTCATGCGGATATCACCGATCTGCAACACACCCATACGGAAATCACCGACCAGCAACACACTCATACGGAAATCACCTATCAGTAACACCCGCATACGGAAATCACCGATCAGCAAAACACTCATACGGAACTCACCAACCAGTAACACACTCATACGGAAATCACCGACCAGCAACAAACTCATACGGAAATCACCGACCAGTTACACAAACATACGGAAATCACCGACCAGTAACACACTCATACGGAAATCACCGACCAGCAACACACTCAAACGAAAATCACCGATATGTAACACACTCATACGGAAATCACCGATATGTAACACACTCATACGGAAATCACCGACCAGTAACACACTCATACGTAAATCACCGACCATCAACACACTAAAACGGAAATCACCGATCAGTAACACACTCATACGGAAATCACCGACCAGCAACACACTCATACGGAAATCACCGACCAGTAACACACTCATACGGAAATCACCGACCAGTAACACACTCATACGGAAATCACCGACCAGCAACACACTCAAACGGAAATCACCGACCAGTAACACACTCATACGGAAATCACCGATATGTAACACACTCATACGGAAATCACCGACTAGTAACACACTCATACGGAAATCACTGACCATCAACACACTCAAACGGAAATAATCGATCTGTAACACACTCATACGAAAATCAACGATCTGTAGCACTCTAACACGGAAATCACCGCACGTTTAGCGGAGGTTTTGTCTTAATTACAACAGATATCCTGTTGTTTACCTGATGATTAGTAAATAAATAGAGCCAAAATAGATTGTTTTAATTGTATTCTTTCATAAAGCTGTCTACATAAATTATAGACGCCTTACCTCCCACACTTTCATCCGGCATTTTTTATCTTGATTTATGTATGTTCTTGATTGGGGTTTAACGTCGTTTGCAACAACATTTCATTCAAATCACGGCGGCCAGTTCACCTATCCATAAGTTTTCTGGCTTTCTCACAACAGTCTTTCAAAACAACAGGCGGCTTTCCCACATAATTGTAATTTTAGCCAATTAAAAAAAGACTGTTGACATTATTTCAATCCATTGACGCGACAGAGCGTATCATATATAGCGTACCACAACGTATCAAACCGTAGCACAACATAGCAGAAACGTAGACTAGCACAACGTAAAACACCGTAGCATGACGCAGCTCATAACGTAGTACAACGTGTTACAGCGTCATAACGTAGTACAACGTGTTACAGCGTATCAAATCGTGACACAGCGTGGCATAACGCGGCCCGACGAACGTGGTAGAAACGAGGCCACAACGTAGCTTAGCGCAGCACAACGTGTCAGCAAACGCAACAGAACGTATCAGTAGTTTTACCATTATATGCGGTGCATTTTTCATTACGATGATCATACTTTCCGGCATTCTCCGGAATCTTTTCCAGAAATTACCGAGTATGACAGTCCGTCTTTTAAAAGATCTATAAATACAAGTACATATTTTCTGAGGGCTTTTGTAAGTTTGAGTCTAATATGATATTCTTCTTCTTTTTCTTCTTCTTCTAACTGTACAGGCGTACCAGAAGCATTTGTATAGTGAACACCATCAAACACCCACGATACGGCATAACACGTAAGTGAATAAGTAAAACGATTGACTTCAAACCCTCCGAAGGTCGGTTTTCATGTGGCCTGATTCATAGTAATCCCTTCACACAACAAATCTGCAGCAAATAACTCTGAAAACATCGTGAGAAATTCTCGAAAACTCTCTATAACTGAAGGTGACTAGCTGTCTCTCCTGAAATCTGCATTCTTTGCCATTTAGATATTACATTTTACCAAACTTCCTGTTTGGGCGAAATATTGAAGTGGTCCAGTTGTCAGCATGGACGAGTCGACTTTGTGGAATTCGTCAGTGAAATCAGGAAGAACATTATTTATTGGGATTTAACATGTTAGAACCCCCCGCACGTCGATCCTTATTTCAGGAATTCAGAGGGATTGCCATTCTATCATATCTTCTTATACATTCATGTCGTGTTTAGTTTAGACTTTTTTTAATTTAACATCGATTACGCAACAAGCTTTAAGCTTGTATTAATCATACTCAATAGCTGCTTAACGATACTCGCGCTGTTTGCGTGGGAAAATCCCAAAGGCAGAACACGCTCGAACTTTTTGGAACGAGATGCCGACGCCACCATACTACTGCACAACTGAATTTGTGTTTGACACTTGAATGAGAAAAGGAGAGTTCAGTTACTATTTGTGAACCCTTTACACATCTTCAGAAAACGACGTTTGAAAACATTGTGAAAAAAAGAAGAAATTACTCATCATGAGCCATTTCCTCTTTTGTCACAATGTTTTCAACCCGATCCGATAATAAGACTTTCATCTATAGAGTGTTTTAATATTCAACCTAGATGTTTTCAAAGTCATCTGCTGCAAATTTGTTGCATGTGGAAAAGGGTGAATCTCGTCACACGAACCAACTTTATTACGGTTGTAATAAAAGGAGATAAAAATCAGCTGCATATGCATATTATCTCAATACACGTATTCACCAATTATATATATATATATAGTCAAAAAGAAATAAAAGACACTACATTGGTTTTAAACGTGCTAGCCGGTTTCGTTTATTCTACTCATCAAGGCAATTATGGAACGCCTTTACTGTCTTAGTAAGTTGTATTGTATTATACGCAGTACATGTTCATGTATACGAGGTACATATTTCATTTGATATGGTACATTTTGCATGATATGCAATGCCTTTTCTGTTATGCCCCCAACCATAGCGTCACGTTTTGCGCCGTTATGTCCCATATTATCTCAATACACGTATTCACCAATTTGTCAACAAAAATAACTCACGAACTGAAAATCGCAGGCTGATTTTAATCTAAACTAATTGTAAATTTACTACGATCATAGTTTAATGAGGTGTACATGTAGCTTATCTGTACATTTTAACTTAAACCGTGCCAACAGACAGACGCTTTCTGACGCCTCTGCAGCAGACACATTATGTGCAATTTCTCCTTTTGTCACAATGTGTTCGATTGTATTCTAAAACTAAACTTTATATTAAGAGTTTCTCAATATTTGTTTCAATGTGATTCCAAAGTGGTCTGCTGCCCCTGCATTAACTGGCATCACTGTCATCTAAACGTTTGGCATCATAGTTAAACAAGCGTCTAAATGACATCGTCTTTGCATGGCTGTTTTTCGCCTATGACACTTTGACTAAGAACAGGGACCACTATATATATATGATACGTATTAGTAGTCCCTGATAAGAATAAACGAAATTTTGGTCCGAAAATTGCTCTTATAATCGTGACATATCATATGTTAAACTATGCATAGAGAATGAACATCATTAGTCGTCTGCTCCAAATCGTTTGCGTGTGGTAAATGTATAACCCTTTCCCTCATACGACAATTCTGCAGCAGACGACTTTGAACCTATTATGTCAAAACATAGAAAATCTCCATAATTGAATGGATAACCTATGACTAAAAGTGGAAAACATTGTGGCAAAAGGAGAAATTGCACGTTTTGTGCAATTTCTTCTTTTGTCACTATGTTTTCAAAAAGCCGTCTGCTGCAGAGGCGTCCGAAAGCGTTTATATGAGGGGAGGGATAAAGAACTTGTATCAACTGATTCTTGTTAAATTGGTTCACAGGGTGTTACTTAATTCCGATAAAGGAAGTAGGTACGACCAGATACGACGAATTGAACGTATCTTTAGTTGAGGAAGTTACTGAACTATGCGATTTTCCCCCCTAAAAGGTTAATTTATTTAAAACATCACCGAAAGACAAAAATGAATTGCGCTAATAAATGACATATCGTTTAAATTGAAATCAAGTCTTGGTTCACAGGGCGTTACTTAATTCCGATAAAGGAAGTAGGTACGACCAGATACGAGGATTTGAACATATCTTTGGTTGAGGAAGTTACTTAACTGTGCGATTTTCCCCCTAAAACGTTCAGTTATTTAAAACATCACCGAAAAACAAAATACATACGTATGCATCTTTGCATGATCTCGTTTACCAATTATGTATGCATAGGTTTATGTTATTTAAAATATATTTCGGTGTCTAATTTGGTAATCGTTGAAATCGTTTCCAACATATAGACCGGCGCTTTCTGACGCCTCCGCAGCAGATGACTTTAGGAAACATTTTGACAAAAAGAGAAATTGCTCAAAACGTATTTTTTTTCTTTTGATTACCCACAACATAGGGTTAGCGGATAAAATAAGGATTTTTTAGAGCAAACATAACGCTCCTTATCTAGAGTTCTGTCAGACATCGGAATGTTTGTTTACTACGAACTTTTGACTTTTCACAACCCCGGATAGTTTATAAATCTTCACAGTAGATGTAATATATACGAGCCGTTCCACGAGAAACCAACATTGTGCCGCGCAGGCTAACCCGGTCAGATGTACTGTTCGCATCCCGAAATTGTCTGTTTCAGGAATCATTGCTCTATACATCACTGTTTCAAAATCTTATTTAATGGGAAATTATTAAACCCTTATTTTGCTGATGTGGTAATTATTTTATTATTATTCGGGTCCGGTGATTATTGTTCTTGTTGCATATGAGTACAGTGAAGATGCACACAGTCTCAACTGAGTTCTCCTTGTCCATACATATGAGTACAGTGAAGATGCACACAGTCTCAACTGAGTTCTCCTTGTCCATACATATGAGTACAGTGAAGATGCACACAGTCTCAACTGAGTTCTCCTTGTCCATACATATGAGTACAGTGAAGATGCACACAGTCTCAACTGAGTTCTCCTTGTCCATACATATGAATACAGTGAAGATGCACACAGTCTCAACTGAGTTCTCCTTGTCCATACATATGAGTACAGTGAAGATGCACACAGTCTCAACTGAGTTCTCCTTGTCCATACATATGAGTACAGTGAAGATGCACACAGTCTCAACTGAGTTATCCTTGTCCATACCTATGAGTACAGTGAAGATGCACACAGTCTCAACTGAGTTCTCCTTGTCCATACATATGAGTACAGTGAAGATGCACACAGTCTCAACTGAGTTCTCCTTGTCCATACATATGAGTACAGTGAAGATGCACACAGTCTCAACTGAGTTCTCCTTGTCCATACATATGAGTACAGTGAAGATGCACACAGTCTCAACTGAGTTCTCCTTGTCCATACATATGAGTACAGTGAAGATGCACACAGTCTCAACTGAGTTCTCCTTGTCCATACATATGAGTACAATGAAGATGCACACAGTCTCAACTGAGTTCTCCTTGTCCATACATATGAGTACAGTGAAGATGCACACAGTCTCAACTAAGTTCTCCTTGTCCATACATATGAGTACAGTGAAGATGCACACAGTCTCAACTGAGTTCTCCTTGTCCATACATAGGAGTACAGTGAAGATGCACACAGTCTCAACTGAGTTCTCCTTGTCCATACATATGAGTACAGTGAAGATGCACACAGTCTCAACTGAGTTCTCCTTGTCCATACATATGAGTACAGTGAAGATGCACACAGTCTCAACTGAGTTCTCCTTGTCCATACATATGAGTACAGTGAAGATGCACACAGTCTCAACTGAGTTCTCCTTGTCCATACATTTGAGCCGTCCCGCCGCGAGGAAACCAACATTGTGGACTCTGCGTAAAATATCGATCCAGACCAGCCTTAGCATGCCGCGCAGGCTAACCCGGACAGACACTTTTCGCCTCCTGTGGATTTTCTGTTTCAGGAATCACTATTCTATCTATCGCCCCTTAGACGGAATGTGTCGGCCGGATCAGTCTGCGCGGACAGCGCAGGCTGATCTGGTCGATACATTACGCAGATATATTGATATGAGCCGTTCCGCGAGAAAACCCAACAGTGTGAACTCTGCGTAAAGTATCGACCCGGAACAGCCTAAGCAGGCCGCGCAGGCTAACCCGGACAGACACTTTTCGCCTACTGCGGATTTTCTATTTCAGGAATCAATAATCTATACCACTATCCTTCTGAGACGGAATGTGTCGGCCCGGATAGGCCTGTGCGGACTGCGCAGGCTGATCTCGGAAGATACATTACGCAGAGTCCATAATGTGTGTTTGCTCGTGGAACGGCTCTTATGTCATATATACCTAAATGCATTTTCTGACAGAACTTTAGGAGTCCGAGTAGGTTTATGTTAACATAACTTTGATTTAGACTTATTCATTGTTTGGAAACTGAACTGGTCAGTACATAGGTCGTTTGTGTCGAAAAATCTTTAATACAGAACCCGTTCATCACGGGATTCGAACCCAGAACACTTGTTACGAGAGGCCGACGCTCTATCACTGCACCACTGTCATCCACTCAAATAACATTTATATGATGTAAAAACGTTGTGTCATTATCGCTAGATACGACTCACGTCACATAAATAAACCTCGACGTTGGAAATCAGGCCTTCAGAAATTATTGACTAGTGTAGACCCAAATCAGCTCCTGTATTCCTTCAAATTAATCAATATTCTGATTTTCTGTTAGAAGTTTCTTCTGTTGCACCGTGACACGATGGCGATCAATGCATATCCCGATCTCACACAGTCTCGTCTGAGGCATCGTTGGTCACTCTGTTCTTCTGTCGAAGCTCAAATTATCAATTTAAATTGTTCTTACTTCATGAATATTCATTTCATGTTAAGTTATTAACATATTCGTTCTATTTTTAATGATATTGTTGTGTTTTTTCAACTTTCTCGAAGCTATTTATGAACACTTAACTGAAAAAAAAAACAATGTTTCGCTGAGAGTGTAGATGTAGCATCAGTGCATAACAAAAGTTCGAAGGCAACACAATTAGGCCATTGCTCATTAATAACAATGTATCTATTTTGCATTGGAATATAGATGGTTTACATAACAAATCAGAATTTGCAGATTTCAAAAAGTACATTCAGTCGTTTTATATCATTGCATTAGGAGAAACATGGCAATTAAATGAGATAGAAGGTATGTGTGATTCCCATGTAGTAGAATTTGCAGATTTCAAAAAGTACATTCAGTCGTTTTATATTATTGCATTAGGAGAAACATGGCAATTAAATGAGATAGAAGGGGTGTGTGATTCCCATGTAGTGTATTCATTACCTGGTCAGATCGATGTTCCCATATATTATTTGTATAGCAGTGATTATAGAATGTTATAACAAAACGTATGCCTATGTATATATTATATAATGTAATAACATATATGTTATATGTACATGAATCAACTGTTAAAGGACGTTATAACATAGTTTCTGTGTAAACCTTTACCCTTTTCATAATAAAGTATGCTTCTATCGTAGAAAATAATTCATGGGAAAAGTAGAAACTGCTCAAAATAACCCATTTCTCATTTCGCATCAATGTTTTCAAAGTTTTATATAAATCACATTTAAGATACCAAATGTTTCGTTCAGGTATGCTTTCAATACAGACAGATCTTAAAATATGATAGAAGGTAAACTGTCAAACATGTGCTGTGTGAAAATGTTATATGATGTTATATGATGTCAACATAATTGTTATGGGCCTATGGCCTTATGTCAATAAAATATTGTCATTGTCATTGTCATGGCTATAGCTTGTCATTTATTGAACTATACTTCTTATATATGGTCATGCCCAACTTGTAAGCTCTACGCCTTTCAACGTTATATGCACAAAGCAGAGCCTGACGCCTTTTCCCTAACTGTTACAAAAGCCGAGCGTGGCGCATTTCACCTAATTGTGACCAAAGCCGAGGCTGGCGAATCTGTTGAGATGCAAAGACTTATCTGTGCATTCATTGTTCGACGAACTTGGAACCTTTTAAAATTCGGCTTTTGCTTACTCGGCGACGACGTTAGATGCCTATGCCGCATGCCTCTTTTTGTTGAGTAGAAAAGAAACCTGTTAAGGGAGAACACTATTACTATATTGTTCACACAAATTGAGTGACAATATTTCAAATTTTACATCAAACTCATACTTTCTGATTTCCCAGATGTTCTTTAAACGGTTACAAAAGCAGACGATAACATAAATATTTCATACCGAAGGGAAAAATAACGAGTGCTGTGAACGGGACAAAATCCGATAGAATATATTTGATGGCGTTTACGTCATTGTCGTCTCTAACTGAAAAAAATATTGATATTTTTGGACGACAAACGTAGATGTAGTTAATTAAAGATTTGTGAAAGTCAAAAATAACTTTGCGGGAGTGTGGAGTTTGGCTTTTTATAGTAACGAAATGGGATGAAGGTGGAAGTGTTATTTTTCAGAGAACGTAAGGATCCGTATATGAAAGATTACATTTACTTTGATTTATTAGATCTACTGATACTTTTGAACTAATATTTCCTAAATGACCCAGATTGCATTCAACCTACGTGAGTTCCTCGTATCTTATCACGACCAAAAGAAAGATTTCAAGGTAAATTGACCGTCTCAGTGATGATGTGGTATAGCATCCGTCACGGGTACGGGGGTCGCGGATTCGAACCCCGGCCTTGTCAGGGGCGTAGCTATGCAATAATCAATGTGTAGGCCGTCTCGTGAGAAAATCAAAATGTTGGACTCTGCGTAAAGTATCGACCCGGATCAGCCTAAGCATGCCACACAGGCATACCCGGATAGACACTTTTCGCCTCCTGTGAATTTTCTGTTTCAGGCATAACTACTCTATACATCTATCCCCCTAGGACGGAATGTGTCGGCCGGATCAGTCTGCGCGGACAGGATTAGGTAATTCGGCGCTGAACTAGTTAAAGTATGGTTGAATCACATAAAGCGATAACGGGAACTTATCTGTAAACTGTGAAAACCTTTTCGGGTATGATCATGCACGCACACAGTACCACCGGGACTACACTGCCGCCGTGCATTCCAGTAGAGTCGCAAGTAGATGTTACTTCAGACAAAACTCATTAAGGCTGAACCCTTCCCTTTCGAGTTCTGTGTCCCTTTATGTGATCTCAAAACGGGAAATATATTTAAGCCCAATTTCGTTTGATTCATATTTATATTTGTAAATATTTGTTTGCATCCGCACATTCGTTTAAATGTGGTTTTGTTGTTTGTTTTGTTTGCAAAACAGATCAAACTTTTCCTTGAACTTGAAGTGTGTGAAGATAAATTTTGTGACGCTGACTTTTCTCCCTTCACTTAAACATCCCAGATATTTTGTACTAACTTTGATGAGACCGTTGAAAGGCACGAATGCAGAGAAAGTGCGAATATCTCAATAAAGGTCCAAACTTACCCGAAGGTCAGACAAGAAAGTACCTTGCAATCCCATAACAACGTCATTAATTACGATGGATATAGACCAGATATGGATAACGTCATTTAGATGGATATAGACCAGATATGGACAACGTCATTTAGATGGATATAAACCAGATATGGACAACGTCATTTAGATGGATATATACCAGATATGGACAACGTCATTTAGATGGATATAAACCAGATATGGACAACGTCATTTAGATGGATATAGACCATATATGGACAACGTCATTTAGAAGGATATAAACCAGATATGGACAACGTCATTTAGATGGATATAGACCAGATATGGACAACGTCATTTAGATGGATATAGACCAGATATGGACAACGTCATTTAGATGGATATAGACCAGATATGGACAACGTCATTTAGATGGATATAGACCAGATATGGACAACGTCATTTAGATGGATATAGACCAGATATGGACAACGTCATTTAGATGGATATAGACCAGATATGGACAACGTCACAATCAGTGGGGTTTTCCAGGTCTTATCAGTAGAAACCCCGTTTATTTACAATAACATTAACACTACCTTTTTCAAACACAGCATACATATACCAACATAACGATATTATAGCTCAGTCAGTTGCGACGTGTGCTGTCAATCCAGTGAGTTCGAACCCCAGCTCGGCCAACATTCTTTCTGACTTTTTACAAAAGTCACTGTGACCAACGTCATTCGTCTTCCACCAATGGGCTTACAGTCTATGTGGAAAATAAACCAGTTGCTTAACAATTATGTTGTGTGGAGTACTAGTCTGAGAAAGCATGGAAACATATTAATAGGTGAACTGGCCGCCGTGATATAACTGAAAAATTATTGAAAACGACGTTAAACTCCAATCAATCATTCAAACAATAACGATGCTATAAAGAAAAGAAAAAACAACCTTGAAAGCCAGACTTTAGTTAAATATGTAAAAAAAGGTATCGTGTGTTGTTTTAATATCTATACAAATAAAGATAGATGTTTAATTTATAGTTTTGTTTATACCTGTATAATGAAAAGACGAGATAACATACAAAAAAAATGTTAACCATCAAATTACGTTCCTCGTACTTACATGTATATCATACGTGTTATGTGATTTCAGTTCTAGAGAGGCGTCCAGTCTGCCTCTACGACTAGATGACTTACAGTGAAGATCCTTATATGACTGCGGGGAGGCATAGGCTGGTCGGTCTATATCTAACCTGATCGTGAAGGTCTATTTTGTTGTGTGACGTGGTCCATATATGTTGACTACAATTCTGGTTTTTCGAAAACAAATTTATCCATGTCTCTTCTTAGATTTGTCCACATGCAGATGTACACATTGTGAGAAAATGAAAATGAATGCTCTTAATAAGCAGTTCATCCATTTGTCAGAATGTCTTTCAATGTTGTTTGCTTCAGTTGCATCAAAATGCATAGTCCTGCATGTGATAAGTGGATGTTATAGACCTGACGGGCTCTTATGGGACTTTTCACAGCTATGATATAGACACGTTATGGCCTGACGCGATGTTTACCGGTATTTGAATCCGGGTCAGGCTGTCAAATGTGTTGTCCCGAACCGTATAGATTATTTAACCCTTTCCCACATAATAAGATCCCCAACTTGCCATTTAAAATATTGAATTAAATTGCAAACAGTATTAAAGCCTTTCGAAGACGACGTTGATCTGGGAGATTAATTAATCGCCTCTATATTGGTGGCACGTGCTTCACAATCTCGATTCCAGCACTGGAAGTGTTTCAAGGATAAACTCGTTAACCCTTTCCTACATACAGCAAATCTGCAGCAGACGACTTTGAAAATGTCTACAGAAATATAGAAAATCTCTATTTAGGAAAGTTTAACTACTGAAAAAACTGAGTTGAAAACGTTGTGGCAAAAGGAGGAATTGCTCGTTTGCGTTTGCAGATGCGTCTATAGTGAAGATTCACCGTTCGCCTATTTATTATAGGAGGTCGTGGGTTCGATCCCCGGCCGGGTCATACCAAAGACTTTAAAAATGGTAGTAATGGCTTCCAGTGTTGCGGTGATAGCAATTACGACAATCAATATTTGAGTCGTTCCACGAGAAAACCAACATTGCAATAAGTATCGACCCGGATCAGCCTAAGCATGAAACGCAGGCTATTTTAGCCTCCTGCGGATTTTCTGTTTCGGGAATCTATACCCATATCACCCTAAGACGGAATGTGTCGGCCTAGATTAGCCTGCACGGACTGCGCAGGTCAATCTAGGTCGATACATTACGCAGAGTCCATAATGTTGGTTTTCTCGCGGGACGGCTCATATATACACATCTGCGTAATGTATCGACCAGATCAGCCTGCGCTGTCCGCGCAGACTGATCCGGCCGACACATTCCGTCTAAGGGGGGATAGATAGAGTAGTGATTCCTGAAACAGAAAATGCACAGGAGGCGAAAAGTATCTGTCCGGATTAGCCTGTGCGACATGCTAAGGCTGATCCGGGTCGATACATTACGCAGAGTCCATAATGTTGGTTTTCTCGTGAAACGACTCATTTGTTATATAGACCTACGTGCATTTTCTGCCAATAAGTTTTACACTTATGTACATTTAAATATTGCCGAGTCAGAGAGGCAGTATCATCAAATAAACATTGGCGAGAAGCACGTGGAGGCACACTTCTAGATGTCAGGCTCCTAAATAATATCATTTAAATATTGCCTAGTCAGCGAGGCAGTATCATCAAATAAACAGTGGCGAGAAGCACGTGGAGGCACACTTCTAGATGTCAGGCTCCTAAATAATATCATTTAAATATTGCCGAGTCAGAGAGGCAGTATCATCAAATAAACATTGGCGAGAAGCACGTGGAGGCACACTTCTAGATGTCAGGCTCCTAAATAATATCATTTGAATATTGCCTAGTCAGCGAGGCAGTATCATCAAATAAACATTGGCGAGAAGTACGTGGAGGCACACTTCTAGATGTCAGGCTCCTAAATAATATCATTTAAATAATATATCTATAGGTGCTACCTATTTACGAAAAAACGCAAGATAATTATAAACAAAAATTAAAGAGCATACTTTGGCCATACAAAATGATTTATAAGTAATTGACTAGACAATAATAATGTTAATGTCATGTTTCGTGCATTATCAAAACATATTTGGAATTCGTATTGCTGTCGTCTATTATTACGAACAGAAAATAATAAAGTAAAGACTCTCAGAAAATCAAGGAATACATTTATACGAAAAAAAACCATGAATGGGTTTTTTCGCTTATAGTTAACGGGCGTGAGATTTTTTTTTTTTTTTTTTTTTTTTTTTCTCAATAACCCATGAAGCTTTCTGAAATGAAACTGAAAAAAAATCCATGGGGACCGCCATTTTGGATATGTATAAAAAGCAGACGTAAAACACAGATTGAAAATTATTGTCGGCTTTTTAATCATTTTTTTTAAAATCGGTATTTTGGGTATGTATAAAATGAGCAGAAAAACACGGATTGTAAATTATTGTCGTCTTTTTAATCATTTTTTTTTAAATCGGTATTTTGGATATGTATAAAATGAGCAGAAAAACACGGATTGAAAATTATTGTCGTCTTTTTAATCAATTTTTTTAAAATCGATATTTAAGATCATTAAAGTGCTGGAATTAACATTTGTACGAAAAGTTAAAAATAAATGGAAATCTATAAGAAATATGTTTTCCCGTTCGTTAAAAAAACGACAGCATTAGCCTTCTACGCTCGAAACTAAATTTTGACTGTATCGTAGCCAAAGAAGGACGAGACGTCATTTCCGCTACACTTCATCTTGGCGTAACGTCAATAGAGCGACGTCGTTTCCCGCAAAAAAGTGATATCAACATGAAAGACCCCAAATTCCTATACATGAGCTGTTGACTCAATCATTCAAAGTATAATTATTTATCAAACATTGTGGCAAAAGGATAACTTTCTCATAAGGAGCAATTGTTCTTGTTGCGACAATATTTTCCTAAATCATAGGCCTCAGAAACCGTCTCTAATAGGGAAAGGGTTAAGCAGAAATGTGACCCCTTACATAATTTGTTCCAGTCATATTGACTGCTTGAAAAAGGCAGTCCCCAGGTGGCATCAGAAAAGGGCTGATCTATTTGCTTCTTTACCATAATGCAGGTGATCGATTAAGGATCATCTTGGCCCTCATGTTTTAACCTCGTTCATTATAAATGTATTCCTTGATTTCCTGAAAGTCTTTACTTTATTATTTTCTGTTCGTAATAATAGACGACAGCAATAAGAATTGCAAATATGTTTTGATAATGCAAGACACATGCCATTAACATTATTATTGTCTAGTCAATTACTTATAAATCCTTATTTATGGCCAAAGTATGCTCTTAAATTTTTGTTTATAATTATCTTGCGATTTTTTCGTAAATAGGTAGCACCTATAGATATATTAATGAATGAGGTTAAAACATGATGACCAGGATGATCCTTAATCGATCACCTGCATTATAGTAAAGAAGCAAAAAGATCAGCCCTTTGCTGATGCCACCTGGCGACTACCTTTTTCAACCAGTCAATATGACTGGAACAAATGATGTAAGGGGTCACATTTCTGCTAAACCCTTTTCCTATTAGAGACGGTTTCTGAGGCCTTTGCAACAGACGATTTAGGGAAAGATTGTCGCTAAAAGAACAATTGCTCCTTATGAGAAAGTTATCCTTTTGCCACAATGTTTGATAAATAGCTCATGTATAGGAATTTGGGGTATTTCATGTTGATACCACTTTTTTGCGGGAAACGACATCGCTCCATTGACGTTACGCCAAGATGAAGTGTTACGGAAATGAAGTCACGTCCTTCTTTGGCTACGATACAGTCAACATTTAGGTTCGGGCGTAGAAGGCTAATGCTGTCGTTTTTTTGACGAACGGGAAAACATATATATTACATACTGAATGATAAACTATAGAGATTTCCCAACTTGAGAAAACCTATAACATGCTTTTTGTCTACTGAGCAATATCGCCTAGTGTGCGATATAGCTCACTAGCCGGATTTTCGGAACTACTTTTTTAAAATCTCTTTTAAACACTTTTAAGCTCCGTTTTCACTACTTAACACTTTATTTCCATGATGAACAGTTAAATAATCAACAATTGCACTTTTAAATCCGCAAATACGAGCTTGAATCGACATGACACAAGTTTATTTCAATCAATGTACACATTGTCGGTGACGTCACGTATATATATATATATATATAGTGACGTCACTGCAAAACTGGCAGATTACGTCATTCAGATCTCTCTCCACTTCTGAGCTAAAAATAAATGAGCTGCACAGGGGTATTGTCGTTTAAAAACGAAAATTATCGCCGAGAATATAATATATAGTTTAAAAAACATTGTTTTCATAATTTGGGAATTAAATCCCTCGTGAAAGAGTTTGTTTGTTTGTTTGTTTGGAGTTTAACGCCGCTTTCAACAGCTTTGGTCATATCACGGCGGTCAGTGCACCTACCCATGTTTTCCTGGCTTTCCCACACCAGTACTTACACAACATTCTTTCGAAGCCACTGACTACTTTCTCACATATATCAGAGGCTCGTGAAAGAGATTCTTGCATATAAAAACTCGTGCGCTATGGCGCACTCGTTTTTATATCGCAAGAATCTCTTCCATTTGGGATTTAAATCCTGTATCATGAAAACAATGTTAATTAAACTCTATTTATTCCATTTATTTTTAACTTTTCGTACAAATGTTAATTCCACAAAACACAGCACTTTAATGATCTTAAATATCGATTTAAAAAAAAAAAAAAAAAAGACGACAATGATTTTAAAAATCCGTGTTTTTCGTGTCATTTAATACATACCCAAAATATCGATTTAAAAAAAATTATTAAAAAGACGACAATAATTTTTTTTCAATCCGTGTTTCTCGTCTCATTTTATACATACCCAAAATGGCGGCCCCCATGGATTTTTCCAGTTTCATTTCAGAAAGCTTCATGGGTTAATGAAAAAAAAAAAAAAAAAAAAAAAAAAACAATCTCACACCTGTTAACTATAAGCGAAAAAACCCATTCATGGTTTTTTTTCGTATTACCGAGTCAAAGAGGCAGAATCATCAAATAGACATTGGCGAGAAGCACGTGGAGGCACACCTCTAGATGTAAGGCTCCTAAATAATATCATTTGAATATTGCCTAGTCAGAGAGGCAGTATCATCAAATAAACATTGGCGAGAAGTACGTGGAGGCACACTTCTAGATGTCAGGCTCCTAAATAATATCATTTAAATATTGCCTAGTCAGAGAGGCAGTATTATCAAATAAACATTGGCGAGAAACACGTGGAGGCACACTTCTAGATGTCAGGCTCCTAAATAATATCATTTGAATATTGCCTAGTCAGCGAGGCAGTATCATCAAATAAACATTGGCGAGAAGTACGTGGAGGCACACTTCTAGATGTCAGGCTCCTAAATAATATCATTTAAATATTACCGAGTCAAAGAGGCAGAATCATCAAATAAACATTGGCGAGAAGCACGTGGAGGCACACCTCTAGATGTCAGGCTCCTAAATAATATCATTTGAATATTGCCTAGTCAGAGAGGCAGTATCATCAAATAAACATTGGCGAGAAACACGTGGAGGCACACTTCCAGCTGTCAGGCTCCTAAATAATATCATTTAAATATTGCCGAGTCAATGAGGCAGAATCATCAAATAAACATTGGCGAGAAACACGTGGAGGCACACTTCCAGCTGTCAGGCTCCTAAATAATATCATTTAAATATTGCCGAGTCAAAGAGGCAGAATCATCAAATAAAGCATTGGCGAGAAACATGTGAAGGCACACTTCTAGATCTCAGACTCCTAAATAATATCATTTAAATCAGACCAAAATACCTCGATGTACCTCCGGATTTTCTGTTTCAGGAATAACTCTATACATCTATCCCTCTGAGACGGAATGTGTCGGCCGGATCAGTCCGCGCGGACAGCGCGGGCTGATCTGGCCGATACATTACGCAGATGTCTATCGCCGCAGCTGTATTTTGGGGCATTTTGACAAAATAATGTGTATGCACGTGCCTTCAGTGCCTAAAGGGAGCTACGCCCCTGATTGCCTCCCAAACTATGAACTATTACTTTGTTCTCAGAATATTTGTATTGGTCAGAACAAAAATCATTTTCGAAATTGACCATTCAAAAGTTTTAGTTGGAGAATAGAATCAATGTATTAGCACATATCGTTTTCATAGCTTATAGTTTCGATGCCAGGCTTTTAAAGGTATTGGTTGTACGTACGCATATGGTGTCAAAAACGGACGCCGCAGATTTTGAAAAAAAATCGAGGGATTACAAAGTATAATGTTATATAAATTCGATGATTTTCAAGAATTATATAGAAAGATGTCAAAATTTGTATGTTAGATTTACATCGGCCCATCCGTTATATAATCTTAATTCGATAAATCAAAAATACTTTTACTATTAAAAATATAAAATGAATGTATTGTTTCAAGTGTACACTGACATGAACACAGAGACATACTTAATACAAACACAAAATCTTGCTTGACATTCTAATACCTTATTTTAATAACAAGCACGATTTGTAAACCCCTGCCAAGAAAGAATGTCTCCCACAAACAAACACTACTTGTCCGGGTCATATAATGAAATAAATGTCGCATCGTCCGTCACATTATCTTAAAATCAAAGCACTTCAATGAACCGACATCTGATCGGCCGTATTCATGCTGGAAAGAATATGTAAGCTAATTGTAAGGCATTTGCGACCAGTTTAGAGCTAGAAAAGCCAGTGCATCTGCGCAGTCTAATCCGGCTCTGCTTTATTCGACAACAACGTATAGAAGGATTCAAGAAAGTTTAAGCAGGTTGTTTACCCCACGTGTAATCATTCTGTAAATGCAGGCTTTCCTGAAATGAAATGTAATGTAAGTATAGAGACCGATTGCTCTGATCGAGCATTAGCTTTCTGGCTTCTACAGGCCCATTTGGTAGTGTACACTTTATTGTGTACAAGCATCTGACAGGTGCAGATAAATTCAAGAGACAGAGTTAGATACAAGGGAGTCCAGGTGCGATACCGCAGCTCTTTCCACAAAGATCCCTTGGTTCTTTAACGTGCTCAGTGTATAGCACCAATACGTACACGATGCACATTTTCCTGGAAACGACCCGTACTCGACCTTAAGTTGAGTGAGGCACTTTTTATTTTCACCTTTAATAGCAAGCTGTTTCGCATAATTTTATTTTTTCTTAATAACTAAAACAGCCGTTCCGAGGGTAAACAGCTGGGAAGCCAATAGTATGCATCGTCTAACGGTAAAATGAACTTAAATCGATTGGATTAATCGATTTGAGTTGAAGGATCGAAAAGGGGCGCTTATTATCACAACTTTTCTACCTCGATGTTAGTGTGGTGTCACATGTGTTTACACTTCCGCTATCTCTGTCCATCACTAATAGGATTGATATATTTCAAAACGGTTGAAATAACTTAGCTAAGTAATTGTCTTTTATCAAGGACATTGTTAAAGTATCGACCCGGATCAGCCTTAACATGCCACGCAGACGTACTTGGACAGACACTTTTCGCCTCCTGTCGTTTTTATTTTTTAAGAATCATTACCATTATCCCCCTGAGACTCAATGTGTCGGTCCGGATTAGCCTGCACGGACTGCGCAGGCTGATCTGGGTCGATACATTACGCAGAGGCCATACTGTTGGTTTTCTCGTGTAACGGCTCAGATTACTTTCATAAACTCTGAAGTGCATTGATTCAACATCAGAACGCTTAGACACAAGTTCGAAGTTATCATATCCCGGAAAAGTAACCCTGCATATAAACGCACTAATGAAAACCTTACGAGCACATTTTACTCTGAAATGAACTTATTCTGTCTCGAAGTATTCTATGGTTGTTATACGTTTTCTATTGTAGACGTTTTGAATTCGAGCAATAATTTAAATAGGCGCTTAGTTTCAAGGGAATATTTTGTTTTTTTTAAAGAGTTTCGTCTCTTTTCTGATGTCATGGTAACTAGAATTCAATATGGACTGAACCAATTTCAACAGTTCTTAAAGACAATGATTTGAAATTGGCTCAGTTGTTTTGAGGCGACGTTGTACTATGACATTATTGACACTCGACGAACGACGGACAAATCGAGGGCTTGGCGTGAAACGGTTGTATCTAAAATTTGTATTTTTTTACCAAGGTTAATCACCTCGCCATAAAGTCTTTATAAGCGTTAAATCACTTTTCTTGGTAAACAATGTAAATTTAGGTGCCATTGCTCGTTCTGAGCAATGGCACCTAAATTTGCATTGTTTACAAAAGGGTCAAAATTGCCCCTAAACGAGGGTTTTCAAAATTAAGTTACAACCGTTTCACGCCAAGCCCTCGAAATGGACCCAACAACGGCTCATGTAGACCCATTTCTGATCATGTGAGCCAAATACCTGACGTACTGGTAGAAATCGAAAAAAAAAAAAACACTGTGGTTGCTATACATTGTACCACTTTTGAAATTACACTGTTTTATGTGTTCCCTCCCTTCAGTTGATAGAAAGGGTATTTAGTGCAGAAATTCAATACATAAATCATAGTGAGTGATGGGCCCACGTATGAATTCTTTTTTAACTTTTCCATTACCAAATAATTATATTTATTTATTTTTGTTTTTGTTAAATCTGGATGACTCTTATGCAATATTATGAGAAAACAAACGATTTCTAACAACATTTCTAGTATGTCTTATTAATATGATTAATATGTCGTACAGGAATGTGTTGCTGTGATGTGAAAACCACGGGTTGAGAAGGATAAGGGTCGTACAAAAGGCTATTTAGATGAAAGAAACTGCTGAATTTGCAATTTGTTTTACCCTTTTAATAAGGTAGCATACATCTATCTTCATTGTCCTTTTTTCGAAATATGTTTGTTTTTATATAAAATCTATAGAAGCGATTTTTGCACAAATAATTCCCGAGTGTAAACAATCAAGATAGAACGAGATTTGAATCATGCTCTTCATGTAAAAATGTCTCCTTTTCCAGCAAACTCCAGTTAGCCCTTTTCCACATACAGCAAATCTGCAGCAGACGCCTTTATATGTATCAAGGCAAACACAACAGAAAGCTCTATTAATGTTAGTATAGTTGAAAAGAGTTGAAAATATTGTGGCAAAATGAGAAATTGCTCGTATTGTGCAATTTCTGCTTTTGTCATATTTTTTTCAAAAAGTCGTCTCCTGTAGATGCATCAGAAAGCTTCTACATGAGGGAAAGGGTTAAGAACTTTCGCTGTATAGAATAAGAAAAAGATTGTTCATAGACACTATCCTTTATAAAAACGATAAAAACGGGGCAACAGAAAAACAAACTATTTAGAAGTTGCGGCCATTGTAGATCCGGATTAGCAAGCGCGTCTGTGAAGTCTGGTCTGGCTCTGTTCTTTCTCATCTAAGTCAAGGAAACCTTCAAGAAACTTTTAACACACTGGATACATTTGGATAATATAATATTATGCAGAATGTGTCACAATATCTGTGTCTACAGTCTTGTAACAAATACGTCAGGGTTGGTTTTTCGTGGAGCACGTTGAATTTAAACTTGACGAACCTTGGATTATCAACGCGTGATGTGTCTTTGCGACACTCGTTGGCGACGGGTTGTTGTGTTTGTTTTTATCGATATTAGACGATCCTACAATGTCGTTTTCTGTCCAACAGCATCGGGTGAATCTGACGACAAATTGTCGTCTGGATGATTGAATATTTTATACTTTTTTGTAACACTGCGTTTTTTATTAAAACGTTTTATGTCAATGCGCTGTTTGGTAATCCAATTTCAAAATTGAAAATATCGAATTTCTTTTTCATTCTTTGATAATGTTATATTTTAGACATTATTTTCTTTAAATCAAACCACAAACAATCTAGGTGTGTGGGTCTATTACCAGATAGTTTGACCTATAGCCTTATGTTATCCAACTATTTCTGCGTCAGTGGCAACATTGAAGCTTTTGCAAAAAAATATACATATTAAGGTGAATCAGCCCGTAACGAGCTGTCTCAACCGATAAATCAGTTGTGTTTGCCTTTTAGTTATAAAACTATTCCTAACTAAGCCGTCCCGCGAGAAAACCAACGCTATTGTCTCTGCGTAATGTATCGACCCAGATCAGCCTGCGCAGTCCGCCTGATCCGGGCCGACACATTCCGTCTAAGGGAGATAGAGGTATAGAGTAATGATTCTTGAAACAGAAAATCCACAGGACGCGAAAAGTGTATGTCCGGATTAGCCTTCGCGACATGCTTAGGCTGATCCGGATCGATGATTTACGCAGAGATCACAATGTTGGTTTTCTCGCGAGACGGCTCAACACTTATTGTATTAATAATGGAGTCGCTCGATTATGAACTCGGAAGAGTTTACTTTAAGAATATGTATATGGGGAAAACTATGCTTTAAAATTGAATAAGGTAATTACGGTTCCAACTTTTTCCGAACTATGTTCTACATTTGTCTACGAAAGAGGCGTCAATCGTCATCTGCATCCGTTATATGGTTCGCTCATAACCTGATAGGACATCATACAGTCTTGAAAGTAAGCAGTGAAAATAAAAGAATTATGCAACAATTGCACAAACAAATTTTAATAAAAAGATGTTGGTAGAGGGTATAACATATTAAGGGGAAATGAGGCCACCATAAACAAGTATTCAGTTTCCAACAATATTTAAAGCCTCGGTATGTTTTGAGATAAGTCGGCAATTAAAAGCATTTTGTATCAAAGAAAATATGTTCTTATTGACGAAACAATATGAATCTTCACCGTTAATTGCCCAATTTGGTTTAATTTTGAAAAGAACATTTCAATTTTAAACCGAAAGTAAATCATGAGGCTTTAACTCTTTCAGCGCCAAAGGCAATATTGAGGTTTTTTGCAAACAATGCAGATTCAGGTGAGTCAGCTCGTAACGAGCTGTCTCACCTGAAATCAGCATTGTTTGCCTTTTAGTTACCAAAACTTTCAAATTGAGAAATGGACACACCCGATTTTGAACATGGAAGAGTCTACTTTAAACAATTCGGCGCTGAAAGAGTTAAGGAAATAACCCACTGAAGAGACGTCAAATAAAGTCGCTCCGATTAAAAAAAGGATTACATATAAAAATAAAACGTACACATCTTTTTTTTTTTTAAATTGCTGAACTCGCACATTCCTCAACAAATATAAAAGATCCACGACAAACAAAAAGGGTGTCTCATTTAATTTCAAAACGGTCAATACTCTAGCGAGCCTGTTTATTGCTTGTTTTGGTTTAACGCCGTTTTCAACAAGTGTACATTCATTGCACGGCGACCAGTTCAGACACCTTTGTGTTTTCTGGATTTATGACACCAGAACTCAACACAAAAGTTTTTCCAAACAACTGTATGTTTTTTTTTCTAATAGACTATTAGACCTTTGCTAAAGCCGAATGACGCTTGCGGCATGGATAGAATGTTGACCGAGCTGGGTTTCGATCTCACAATCCTTGGAGTTGGCAGCCCGTGCCAAGCCGTAATCAAGCGATCATGCAAATGTAACCACATACAAACACTTTCCGACGCCTTTGAAGAAGACCTCTTTTGACATCGGGGAGAATTGCTCATAATGAGCAATGTCTTTTTTCAACTTTATTCTATAACTGTTCTTATATTCATACAAAGTTTCCGTAATTTAGCAAAAATGGTTTTTTTAAAGTCGTCTGCAGCAAGTTTTTTGTATGTTTTGAACGTTTAACGTACAGTTACGTCAGAGTTGTCATTTCTCTAGTTGTTGGAAAAAGTTAACGTTTAGTTACGTCAGAATCGTCACTTCTCTGGTGTGTTGGAAAGGGTTAACTTATAGTAACGTCAGAGTCGTCACTTCTCTGGTTTGATGGAAAGAGTTAACGTACAGTTACGTGAGAGTCGTCACTTCTCTGGTTTGTTGGAATCGAAAGGGTTAACGTACAGTTAAGTCAGAATCGTCACTTCTCTGGTTTGTTGGAAAGGGTTAACGTATAGTTACGTCAGAATCGTCACTTCTCTGGTTTGTTGGAAAGGGTTAACGTATAGTTACGTCAGATTTGTTACTTCTCTTGTTTGTTAGAAAGGAATAACGTACAGTTACGTCAGAGTCGTCACTTCTCTGGTGTGTTGGAAAGGGCTAACGTATAGTTACGTCAGAATCGTCACTTCTCTGGTTTGTAGGAAAGGGTTAACGTACAGTTACGTCAGAGTCGTCCCTTCTCTGGTTTAATGGAAAGAGTTAACGTACAGTTACGTCAGAGTCGTCCCTTCTCTGGTTTAATGGAAAGAGTTAACGTACAGTTACGTCAGAGTCGTCACTTCTCTGGTTTGTTGGAAAGGGTTAACGTACAGTTACGTCAGAATCGTCACTTCTCTGGTTTGTTGGAAAGGGTTAACGTACAGTTACGTCAGAGTCGTCACTTCTCTGTTTTGTTTGAAAGGGTTAACGTACAGTTATGTCAGAGTCGTCACTTCTCTGGTTTGTTGGAAAGGGTTAATGTATAGTTACGTCAGAATCGTCACTTCTCTGGTTTGTTGGAAAGAGTTAACGTACAGTTACGTCAGAGTCGTCACTTCTCTGGTTTGTTGGAAAAGGTTAACGTATAGTTACGTCAGAGTCTTCATTTCTCTGGTGTGTTGGAAAGGGTTAATGTACAGTTACGTCAGAGTCGTCATTTCTCTGGTGTGTTTGAAAGGGTTAATGTACAGTTACGTCAGAGTCGTGACTTCTCTGGTGTGTTGGGAAAAATTAACGTATAGTTACGTCAGAGTCGTCATTTCTCTGGTGTGTTGGAAAGGATTAATGTACAGTTACGTCAGAGTCGTCACTTCTCTGGTGTGTTGTAAAGGGTTAATGTACAGTTACGTCAGAGTCGTGACTTCTCTGGTGTGTTGGAAAAAATTAACGTAAAGTTACGTCAGAGTCGTCATTTCTCTGGTTTGATGGAAAGGGTTAACGTACAGTTACGTCAGAGTCGTCACTTCTCTGGTGTGTTGGAAAGGGTTAACGTACAGTTACGTCAGAATCGTCACTTCTCTGGTGTGTTGGAAAGGGTTAACGTATAGTTACGTCAGAGTCGTCACTTCTCTGGTGTGTTGTAAAGGGTTAATGTACAGTTACGTCAGAATCGTCACTTCTCTGGTGTGTTGGAAAGGGTTAACGTATAGTTACGTCAGAATCGTCACTTCTCTGGTTTGTTGGAAATGGTTAACGTATAGTTATGTCAGATTTGTTACTTCTCTTGTTTGTTAGAAAGGAATAACGTACAGTTAGGTCAGAGTCGTCATTTCTCTGGTGTGTTGGAAAGGGTTAATGTAAAGTTACGTCAGAGTCGTGACTTCTCTGGTGTGTTGGAAAAAATTAACGTATAGTTACGTCAGAGTCGTCATTTCTCTGGTGTGTTAGAAAGGATTAATGTACAGTTACGTCAGAGTCGTCACTTCTCTGGTGTGTTTGAAATGGTTAATGTACAGTTACGTCAGAGTCGTGACTTCTCTGGTGTGTTGGAAAAAATTAACGTATAGTTACGTCCGAGTCGTCATTTCTCTGGTTTGATGGAAAGAGTTAACGTACAGTTACGTCAGAGTCGTCACTTCTCTGGTGTGTTGGAAAGGGTTAACGTATAGTTACGTCAGAATCGTCACTTCTCTGGTTTGTTGGAAAATGTTAACGTATAGTTACGTCAGATTTGTTACTTCTCTTGTTTGTTAGAAAGGAATAACGTACAGTTAGGTCAGAGTGGTCATTTCTCTGGTGTGTTGGAAAGGGTTAACGTATAGTTACGTCAGATTTGTCACTTCTCTGGATTGTTGGAAAGGCATAACGTACAGTTACGTCAGAGTCGTCACTTCTCTGTTTTGTTCGAAAGGGTTTACGTGCAGTTACGTCAGAGTCGTCACTTCTCTGTTTTGTTCGAAAGGGTTTACGTGCAGTTACGTCAGAGTCGTCACTTCTCTGTTTTGTTCGAAAGGGTTTACGTGCAGTTACGTCAGAGTCGTCACTTTTCTGGTGTGTTGGAAAATAATAACGTACAGTTATGTCAGAGTTGTCATTTCTCTGGTTTGTTGGAAAGAGTTAACGTACAGTTACGTCAGAGTCGTCACTTCTCTGTTTTGTTGGAAAGGGTTAACGTAAAGTTATGTCAGAGTCGTCACTTCTCTGGTGTGTTGGAAAGGGTTAACGTACAGTAACGTCAGAGTCGTCACTTCTCTGCTTTGTTGGAAAGGGTTAACGTACAGTTACGTCAGAGTCGTCACTTCTCTGGTTTGATGGAAAGAGTGAACGTACAGTTACGTCAGAGTTGTAACTTCTCTGGTTTGATGGAAAGAGTGAACGTACATTTACGTCAGAGTCGTCATTTTTCTGGTGTGTTGTAAAGGGTTAACGTACAGTTACGTCAGAGTCTTCACTTATCTGGTTTGTTTGAAACGGTTAACGTACAGTTACGTCAGAGCCGTCAAATTTCTTGAAATTTTGAAACGGTTACGTCAAAGTCGTCATTTTTCTTGTTTATAGGAAATTTGAACGTACAGTTACGTCCGCGGCGTCACTTCTCTGCTTTGTCGGAAAGAGATAACGTACAGTTACGTCAGAGTCGTCACTTCTCTGGTTTGTTGGAAAGGGTTAACGTACAGTTACGTCAGATTCGTCACTTCTCTGCTTTGTCGGAAAGAGTTAACGTACAATTACGTCAGAGTCGTCATTTCCCTTGTTTGTTGGAAAATGTTAACGTACAGTTACGTCAGAGTCGTCACTTCTTTGGTTTGTAAGAAAAGGTTAACGTACAGTTACGTCAGAGTCGTCACTTCTTTTGTTTGTTAGAAAAGATTAACGTACAGTTACGTCAGAGTCGTCACTTCTTTTGTTTGTAAGAAAAGATTAACGTACAGTTACGTCAGAGTCGTCACTTCTTTCGTATGTTAGAAAAGGTTAAGGGACAGTTACGTCAGAGTCGTCACTTCTCTGGTTTGTTGGAAAGGCTTAACGTACAGTTACGTCGTTACTTTTCTTGTTTGTGGAATAGGGCTCACGTACATGTACGACAGAGTCATCACTTTTATTCTATGTGGGAAAGGACTCACGTACATGTACGCCAGAGTCATCACTTTTCTTGCATGTGGGAAAGGGCTGACGTACATATACGCCATAATCATTACATTTTTTGTATGTGGAAAAGGGCTGACGTACATGTACGCCAAAGTCATCACTTTTCTTGTATGTGGGAAAGGGCTGACGTACATGTACGCCATAATCATTACTTTTTTTGTATATGGAAAAGGGCTAACGTACATGTACGCCAGAGTCATCACTTTGTTTGTGTATGTGAGAAAGGGCTCACGTACATGTACGCCAGAGTCATCACTTTGTTTGTGTATGTGGGAAAGGGCTCACGTACATGTACGCCAGAGTCATCACTTTGTTTGTGTATGTGGGAAAGGGCTCACGTACATGTACGACAGAGTCATCACTTTGTTTGTGTATGTGGGAAAGGGCTCACGTACATGTACGCCAGAGTCATCACTTTTCTTGCATGTGGGAAAGGGCTGACGTACATGTACACCAGAGTCATCACTGTTCTTGTATGTGGGAAGGGGCTCACGTACAGTAACGCCAGAGTCATCGATTTTCCTGTATGCGGGAAAGGGCTGACGTACAGTAACGCTAGAGTCCTCAATGTTTCTGTATGTGGGAAAGGGCTCACGTACATGTCCGCCAGAGTCTTCACTGTCCGCTTACGTTTTGAAGAGTCTTCGATGTTACTTCTAACGATGAAATAGCAATGAATCCAGGGGTTGTGAGTTAGAATCCGAGCTAGGCAAGCATTCTTTCCGCCGTTTGACAAAAGTCATTGTGACAAGCGTCATTCGTCTTTCACCAATGGGCTAACACTGTATGTGGAAAACAAGCCTGTTGCTTGTAAAGAAAGGTGTGTGGAGAACTGATGTGAGAAAACAAAGAAAACAAAGGTGAACTGGCCGCCGTGAAATGACTGGAAAACCAACCCGGACAGACACTTTTCGGCTTATGTGGATTTTCTGTTTCAGAAATCATTACTTTACCTCTATCTCCCAGAGACGGAATGTGTCGGACCGGATGATTAGCCTGCAAGGACTACGCCGGTTGATCTGGGTCGATACATTACGCAGAGGCCGTAATACTGGTTTTCTCGTGGAACGGCTCATATACATGTATGTATATATATATATATATATACTAGTCTATGTGGGAAGGTAGCCAGTTCCCCGGGAAGCATGTTGCGTGAAGTTTAAGTGCGAGAAAGCCAGGAAACCAGCGTTAGTTGAACTAAACGCCGGGATATAACTGAACTCCCATTGAAAACCACATTCAATCATTCACAGTTAGCCTCTTCGATAAAAAATAAAACGGAACATCAAGCTAATTCAATCAAGACAGAAAGAAAGTACAAAAGCTAAAAAGTAAATTACTAAAGTTATCTTAATAGATATAATGTTGAAATAGACGGGCTATACTAACAAAGAAATCACACATTTTTTATAGGACACACGACTAGACAAAGGATATACGAAGGACACATCTAGGGGGGGGTTGAGTAAGCATTAGTAATAAACATCGATCGAGACCACGCTATAAACCCAATACGCGAGACTTGTGAAACAGAACATAGGTAAACGGGATGTTTTCCAGCTGATTCAGCTAGTTTTAGACCCGACAAAGAAGTTCTTTATGTCCTCAAAAATGAGTCCAGGCATGAGAAGTTGAGGTTTAAACCCTTTTTCCTTTTACATACGCTTTCTGACGCCACTGCAGCAGACGGCTTTTTTGAAAACATAGTGACAAAAGAAGAAATTGCTCAGAACGAGAAATTTCTCCTTTTGACACAATGTTTACCACTTTTATTCATAGTTTATCCATTCAATTATAGAGGATTTTCTATGTTTAAACAAAATACGTTTAAAGTCGTCTGCTGCAGAATTGTCGAATTGAGGGAAAGTGTTAACCCTTTTTCCTTTTACAGACGCTTTCTGGCGCCACTGCGACAGACGATTTTTTATAACATTTTGGCAAAAGAAGAAATTGCTCATGCTGAGCTATTTCTACTTTTGCCACACTGTTTGAATTCTTTTCTCTTATTTAATTTCCTTATTAGAATGTCCTTATGTTCAACAAATATGTTTTCAAAGTCGTCCTGCTGTAGATTTGTAGTATGTGTGACTAAGGGTTAAATCTGAATTTGCTATACAGTGAATGCGTTGATGAGACTGCGCCCGTTTGCCCCCAGTGTTTGCACAATTGGACGCATGAAGTTAGGTTTTGATAAAATAAAAACAAAATCCGAAAATAACATGGAATGTGTATGTACGGCTATTAAAAATACGAAATCAAAATGAGGAATATCGCGTAAAATATTGGGTTAAACCCATACATCTCCACCAAAAGGTTTGGTGACAATTTGAAGACACGGAATAAACTGGTTATTGTTTTAACTGTTCTTAAAACTACTGCAAAATGATATTTGCTGTTGTTGTTGTTGTTGTTGTTGTTTAACTCTTTATCACAAAGAGACGTCTCTACAGCAGACGATTTCTGACGTCTCTACAGCAAACGATTTTTGAAGATACTGTGGTTCATAATGTTTTCAAACTGTATTAATAAGTTTACTTTCAATTACAGAGATAACCCCCCTTTCTGTCTAGATATTTTGAAAGTCGTCTGCCAAGTTTTGTCGTAAGTCTCATTTCGGAAATATATAGCACAAGTGTTTTTGGAACAATAAAGAAAACATTGTTGAAAAGGGGGTAGTAATTTGTTATGAACACTTTCTATAATGTCTATAATGTCTCCTGCTATCTGCAATATAGTCCAAATAAGTCAGATCAACCTGTAAATCTGCTCCGTTTTATCAGAATCGTCAAAGATGGCCATAAACTTATATCTTGCCTATGTAAGTAATATGTGAACAGTGTATATCTTGATCCGACTGCAAGATGCACAGGAAGATTTGGACGTACCACTGTTGACAAACGGCCGAAGGGCCCAAAATAACGTTTTACGTGGATACAAGGTAAAGTCGTGAATTTTTCGTTTACGTTTTATACGCCATGGAACTTGAACTTGTATTCCCTGTAGAAAGATTGCAAGTTCCAGGTTTGCGTAAATAAAGAGGGATTTTTCACGAGATTCTTGACAGTGATATTATAGCCCAACCTGTGTTTAAAGACCACCCATGGGAAGAGAACAACGTAGTCCTTTGTTTACAAGGTGGTCCTTAATTGCAGGGTCATTTATGCAGAAAATTAGTAATTGGGAAATTAAAAAGTGAGGTTGCTATAGTCAAGATGTTGCTATACAAAGGTACTCTTTAGCATATGTTTGACTGTAACAATAAAAGTGTACCAAGATGCCGTTTCGAATTGATATCCTAATTGAAGAATAACGTGTACGCTATGTTATGAAATCTCATTAAAACCAGATCTAATTTCGCTGAAGTAAGCATTTACACACAGCATAATAAGTTGGCCTGATTGTAATGAGATTGACGTGGTAAGCGTCTACTTGTCTAATATATTCGATTCATTAACCCTTTCCCACATACAACAAATCTGCTGCAGACGGCTTTGGAAAAAAAATCTACTTAAAAAGATGGGAAATCTCAATAATTGTAGGTATAATTACAGAAAAAAGTTGAAAAACAATGTGGCAACAGGAGAAATTACTTGTTTTGAGCAATTTCTCTTTCTGTCACGATATTTTAAAAAGTCGTCGTCGGGCAGATGCGTCAAAATGAGTTCTATATGTGGAAAGGGTTAAGGTGTATGGACCTGACAATAGATGTATGAAAGTGAACGGTCTGTGTCTTTTATATACAACGCCCGTACGTGCAACAAAGGTGGCAAGTTGGTATTTCTGAACGGTGTAGAGTCTGATCAGACGATACACAGGTTGATCTCGATCTAACCTATTTATTAAAGACAACGTTTGTAACTTTGATATATATATGTATACTATATATATATAGAGAGAGAGAGAGACAGGACAGACCAGACAGACAGACAGACAGACCACACAGAGAAGAGAGAGAGAGAGAGAGAGAGAGAGAGACAGACAGACAGACAGACAGACAGACAGACAGACAGACAGACAGACAGGACAGACAGACAGACAGGGACAGACCAGACAGACAGACATAGACAGAGAGAGACAGAGACACAGAGAGACATAGATAGACAGAGACAGAGAGAGACAGAGAGTGACAGAGAGGGACAGAGACAGAGACAGAGACAGAGACAGAGACAGACAGAGACAGAGACAGAGAGAGACAGAGAGAGACAGAGAGAGACATAGAGACACAGAGAGAGACATAGAGACACAGAGAGAGAGACACACAGAGAGAGACAGAGATTTATAGAGAGGATGTGATAGGGGACAGAGAAAGAGAGTGAGAGAGAAAGAGAGAATGAGAGAGATATATAATCAGAGAGAGATAGAGAAAGGGGGAGAGAGTAAAGGGGCAGATACAGGGAGAGAGAGAGCGCGCGATATAAAAGAAAGAGATAGAAAGACAGACAGAGAGCCATAGAGAAGTTCAGACAAAGGGAGAGAGAGAGAGAGAGAGAGAAGAGAGAGAGAGAGAGAGAGAGAGAGAGAGAGAGAGAGGAGAGAGAGAGAGAGAGAGGAGAGAGAGAGAGAGAGAGAGAGAGAGAGAGAGAGAGAGAGAGAGAGAGGAGAGGAGAGAGAGAGAGAGAGAGAGAGAGAGATGAGAGAGTGCGAGTGCGCGAGATAAAGCGCCAGAGACAGACAGAAAGATAAAGGACCGAGGGACAGAAAAGAGACCGACTGACAGAGAGAGAAAGAGAGAATTACAAGGTGTCAATATTGTATATACAATGTTACAAAAACACATATACTATACATATATACATTTACATTATTGCCATAAACATCTGCTTAACATAGCATAAGATAATGTATTGGAGGAAAGCGACCATAAAATAACTAATTCGAAATGTTTTTAAATAATGACTTTTTTTATGTACATTCCATGCATACATTAAGCTAAAACACATCTTATAGTAGCAATACTATGAAGATGTTTCTAGTATATTGAAAAACGCATAGGAAACCTGATCTTCTTATAACTAAACAACGTATGATTCAGAATTTGATTCACAAAAGACAAGAGTCCCATCTTGTAGATACAATGATACAAATACACATACACATATACATATATATATTATACATATATACATAATACATATACATATATACACATATACATAATAATATATATATACATATACATTATTGTCCAAATAATACGATTCCTGGTTAATTGCTGATATTCGGGAATTTGAGTCCGGTTAACATCCGGATCGGTATGCAGTGTGACCAGGATCTTCACTAATCTCATAATCAAATATCATCAAAACATCCTGATCAAAAAATAGTGTGCAGGTATGTAATCAGATCGTCCGCGTGACTTATCCCTCCCTATCTACTTACGACAAGTCTACGGCAGACTTACTTCGATAATACGTACAATTCAAAGTACTAAAAGTACTAAAGGTAGAATTGCAATCGTTTAACGGAGATGTAGATTAGCGCCTATAAATACGCGTGGGTTAATAATAAAATGAAGCGTACAATACTAAACCATCGTTCTATGAACCGTGCTCTGTGAAAGCCAACCGTAGGATGTTTTTGATAAGTCTTGAAAAACGATCAATTTCAACAAACATTCAAAATATGAGCGGTCCAACGAGAAAACAAACATTGTAGACTCTGCGTAAATCGACCCGATCAGCCTAAGCATGCCACGCAGGCCAACCCGGACAGACCACTGTTCGCCTCCTGTGGATTTTCTTTTTTCAGGAGTCTATAACCTCTATGCCCCTGAGACGGAATATGTCGGCCCAGATTAGCCTGCGCGGACTGCGCAGGCTGATCCGGGTCGATACATTACGCAGGAGTCCAATAATGTTGGTTTTCCTTTGGGGCGGATCGTATGATCGGGATGCTAGCCGGATGACAGTGGCTTCGTGAATCGTCTTTGAATTATAAGTGAACCAGCTGTTGAATGGTGTAGAACCCGGTCAGATTGCAAATCTACAATATTTTTAATTTCTAGATTTTTTTTTTCCAGAGCACTCCCATTTATAGGTCTTTCCGCGTCTCTTCTTGGTATCCGCTTTCGCCTATTCTTATAGTTTTTTCGTGTCGTATTTCAGCGAATATAAATTAATAAGGACACAAACTTAACCCTATCCCACACATAAACCATTCGTAGAAGACGACTCTGAAAAACGTCTGGTTAATAAAAATATGGTAAACATTTATAAATACAAGTTTAATCATTAAATAAAGGTGAAAATATTGTGGCAAAAGGAGAAATTAAGTTCTCCTTTTTCCACACTGTTTTCAAAATACGTCTGCTGCAGAGGACGTCAGAAAGCTTCTATATATATGGGAAAGTGATAAGTTATCACGGAAGAAAAGGAAACAGACCTTCGACTTAATTGTAGTTATTTATTATATGGTAACAATATCAAAACTAGTTTTGATTTTGTATATACTGGGTTGAGTATTACATGGGAGAAA